>JAUESH010000024.1:16090616-16109902 GCA_032275165.1 Synergus magnus
AGATCTAGAAGTGAGTATATAATTTTAAGGGTATAAAATTAATTCAAAAATATTTCAAAAAATTATAGAAGATTTCAGGATATTTCAAAATATTTCAAAGAATTCACAAGATTTCAAGTGATTCCACATTATTTCAAAATATTTTTTTAAGTGTTTTAGGAGATTGCAGATGATTTCATTAAAGCGATTTCAAATATTTCAAAAGATTTGAAATAAATTCAAAAAGATTTCAAGATTTTTTTTATGAATTCAAAAAAATGTCCAAGAAATATCAAAAAGCTTTGAGTGATTTCAAGCGACTTTAATATTTTTTGCAGGATTTCAACAAATAAAAGATTTCAGCATATTTCGAAATATTTCAAGGAATTCAGACGATTTAAAGGGATTCCTCGTGATTTCAAAATATTTTTTATAAGTGTTTTAGAATATTGCAGAAGATTTAATTAAATGGATTTAAGAGATTTAAAAAGATTTAAAAGAAATTCAAAAAGGTTTCAAGCGATTTAACAAATATTACAGAATTCAACAACGTTTCAAAGAAATATCAAAAAGCTTTGAGTGATTTCCAGGGATTTTAATATTTTTTGCAGGATTTCAGCAGATTTTAAAAGATTTTTCAAAAGATTTAAAACAAATTTCAACAAATTTCAGAGAATTTCAAGAGATTTAACAGACTTTAAAGATTTAAAAAACATTGTTTATGTTTTGAAATTACTTGAAAATCTTGAAACTCTTTTGAATTATTTTTAAATTCCTTAAAATCACTTGAAATCTCTTGAAATCGTTCAGATGTCTTGATATTTTTGAAATCTCTTGATAATCCTTAAATTTTTTTATATTCTTTTAAAATCCTTTAAAAAATTTTAAAACCATTAAAAATTCCTTAAAATCACTTGAAATCACTTTAAATTCTTTAAGACGTCTTGATATCTTTGAAACCGTGTGAAATCTCTTGGAAATCCTTAAAATCTTTGGAATCCTTTTAAAATCCTTTGAAATTTTTTAATATCATTCAAAATCTCTTGAAATATATAAAAATATTTCACCAATAGGTGAAGAAAGAATGTGGCTTCAGATTTCGAGATTGCGAGAATCTATTTTCTATATAATCGCAACGTCTTTTTTATGATAGGATATGAAACCCTTATTGGGGATGAATCTACCCACATCTTTTAGTCTATTTCTGTTTACCCAAAAAGTAAATCTGGTGAAACGGATTCTGGCCTCCTTCAAATTAGGAACGAACCCGGCGTGTTGGGATCTGAAAAGCTAATAAGAAGATAATCCCTCGTGGTTATTCCAAGCGTGTCGATGTAACGGGAGTCTTGGAGAGCACCCAATGCTTATCAGGGCTCCTGCATAGAGCCGCCCACGGGTCAATCCTAGGGCAGCTTTAACTGCAATAAAAATTTATTTCGTGCCGATGCCGCGAGACGGGGTGCGGCGAGGCTAGGAATTAGATTATCGAAACGAGCAAGACGTGGGTGTGAGAAGAAGAATGAAAACCAATCTCTCTCCGAACGCCCTGTAGATCGACATCGGCTGATCTCATTGTCTCGCTGCGCGAAACGAAGCGCATCGAGTGAGATCGATCGCCTCGTGGCACTTTTCGCTACTTGATTTCGTTTTCCCGGCAATGATTCCAGAGTCCGGCGCGATATTATGTCATTTGTCTTCGTTCTGCCCCCCCCAGCGGGAGTGCGATCCTCTTTCTCTTAAAATTCTTCCACTTCTACTGTCTCTTTCGCTCCCCCAACACACACTTGCATGCACATACATAGTATCCCACCTCTTTTCTCACTCTTATTTCCTTCCGTTCGACTATTAGATTGCTCTGGATACCTTGCTCTAAATCTCGCTCGAATGCTCATTAAGCAAAGTCGAAGTCTGCAATGATTGAATTCCTCGCGAATATTTGTTCATGCACCAAGTTTTCGACAGCAAATGAATTTCGATGGCGCGGACAATGAGTAGTGAAATTTAAGTCTGGAAAATGCAGAGGTAGACCAGCCACTTTAGATTTTTCCGTCGCAAAAAACTTTCTGTGATTTGAAAACCTCAAGTCTACACCGTAAAGTTTCCCACAGTAAGTTTCGGACACATACTATTTTGGCATGCTTTTTGGTTCTGAGTGGCAAAAGTTTCGATTAGAGAAAACGAAAATTAATTAGAAAAAAGCTTTTGAATCGGAGACAGAAGGAAATAACTGTAAATTAAAATTTTTTGAAATGTCAAGGTGTCGTCCCTATGACAGCATTCTTCTAGTAATTCATAGAAGCTTCATCATTGGCTGGAATGTCTAGAATTTTCCACTTTCTGCTTTACGTCGACGGTTTCTTCTGTCATGGGACGACACCTTGACATTACAGTTACATTTTGTTACATTTCATTGTTGCAACTTGAAGTTGGGTACATAATAAATGTTAATTAGTTTTAATCTAAAATTTTTGCTAACATATGTTCTAAAATTTTCAGTTTACAGTTATTTTCTTCTGTCTCTGATTCAAAAGCTTTTTTCTAATTAATTTTCGTTTTTAATAAGCGAAACTTCTGCAACTCATAGAACCAAAAACTCTGCCAAAATAGTATGTGTACGAAACTTACCATGGGTTTCAGCCGCTTTTTATGCCTATGGAATAACGGTGGCGCTGAAGTTTTACTTTTTCGAAAAGTCTATTTTTTCACCCTTAGTGCATAATATACTATCTCAGTTGGGTGTATTTAAATAAGAAGAGGTTTTAGGATTATTATATTAAATTATATTAATTATTATTATATTAATAATCGGATGTTGTGAAGTGCTTTTGACAATTGTTAAGAGCCGAAAGCGGATTTTGTGGGGACTTTGTTATAGTAGAAACATTGGGTGAAGTTTATACAGATCCGTTCTGTAGATGTTGGTGAAACTTTGCCATTTGTACAACCACGAGGCGTTAACCGAGCTGCTTGGTTTCGAGTTTCGCCTTTTCGTAGGGAAGGTGCGACGTCGTTTCTCAGTCTACCCGCGATCCGACGACGCAGCGACGACGCAAAACTCACCGCGTATCACCGCGTGTAATTAGACGACTGGTACGGCTTCTCGGTGTTAAACGAGTCTGCGGTATGGGAGGACATGGGGCAAATTTAATGGCGACGTGGCACGAAGTAGAGGCAACGATCTGGCTGCTATACGCTTATCTCTACAGGTAGATTAGTCCTCTTCTACGCACCACGAGTAAGAGAATGAGATGGAACAAACATTGCTATAGACATATATATATGTGCAAGTGAAACTTTATAGCTTTTTAACTTTAATACTTAGTCTCTTGCGAGGATGAAACATTACGAATAGGGGAAGAGGTCGAACTAGGCAACATTACTCAATACAAGTGTTAAATAATTCTTAATACGTTCAGCTAGAAATATTAATTGTTAACTTCAGCTTATCTTTTAAAAATATTGGCATAATAAAGTATGTTAGAAATTGAAATTATAGGTATTGCGAAACATCCATTAGGGTGCCTCTAAAAACTTCATTATGGTGATGAAGCAATTTTCTAGTTTTGTCAAATTAATTGTAAAAGGTAAAGAAATAGAATACTACATTATAATGTTATAGAATTCTAACGGGATCCAAACGGTAATTGTTTTTACTGGGGAACTTTTAAAGTGATTGATTATGTTTTAAAAATTGTATTACGCTGGGAAATGAGTGACCTTATTATAGAGAATTACGTATCGCGTTCATCTAATTATTATCATTGAAGATGTTAAATTCTTGCATAAATTTAAGGAAACTCTCCCAGCTAAATGTAAATTGCTCTTGACACGATTCAAAATCAATTACTCTACTCTCTCGTTGTAGATCCACCTTCCGTCGATATTTTGACTTGAGTGGCGTCTTCCCTCTTGAAGCAATTTGCCATCCTTCTTAGTATTGGGTGACCGTTCAGTGTGTTATTTACTCTAGAGAATACGTCGATTTAATCATCTTGCGCATTGTCGTTTATCTCCTTTGAAGCAAGAGAACGGTCCCTTTCCCATGAGCACCCTATTGCATGTTGCTATTTACAATTGGAACACAGTTTAATTACTCAACGTTGCAATTATTAAAGGATATTTTCCGACGTGTCCATTTACTGAAGAAGATTTTTTAACGACGTGTCCGTGTACGTTTTTAATTAGACAAGAATTTTATCTCAGATTTTCGTCTTTCGCGTAATAAGAAAAAATAAGGATTCTTTATTTGATTTGTACGTGTACAGATTTATCAACCAAGACAAGAACAATAAATGTAAACGTTTTACGAGGATGTAAATATTCGATAACTCTAGAAATAGGCATTACAGATTTTTCTTCCTAGCACATCTATCGGTTATTTTTCGAGCACGTACAAAACGTTCATCTCATTTTATAATTCATACGAAGGAAGTACGAATCTCTAGTGAATACACAAGAACCTCTGCTTTGAAGGTATAAAATGGTAATTCATTATTTTTAATCAGAGAGGAAAGAACTTTTCGCAGCTAGATTTATATTTCTTCAGTAGCGATTTAATATGTTTAAAAATGTCTATCTTTTATTAAGATTGAATACTCCTATGTAATTTAATATAATCTGTACCACGCTACTCTTTTAAATATCGGGTTTGTATTAAAATAGCTTTTTGATATAATAAACAGACTGTAATTTATCTTTATAAATCGTGACGAAGACTTGCCTTCCTGATCTCACTGTGCCCCGGTTTAAGTGTAATAATAAGAAAGCCACTCATGCAAAGTTTTTTTTTTCCTTTTTCGGAGGCTTGTATTAGAGACGTCAATCCATAATACGGAAGTGCCAAGACTTCAATAGTAGCTTACTATCGGCCTTTGGCCCAAATATCACGCGAGAAAAGTCATTATAATTATATATCTTTCGTCCTATTCCGGATTGAGTCATCGACCCTTTGCGTTATGGAAGCCAAGAAAAAAAGTATGTTAATGAGAGCTGCTTTTGAAGAAGTCCCCATTTTCCAGCTTAATTATAAAACATTCATACAATCTTTTATACAGCACTCAAAGAAACACTTTCAATGTAAAACTTTTAGTAGATCAGTACGGTTTTAGTCAAACATTAAAATAGAGGTTCATTACGTGTTCATTAAAAAAAATCAAAATAAAATCATAAATTTATTTTAATTATTATTTTACTTGACATATAGTAGCAGGAAAGTTCAGTTTTGCAGAAAATATTCATAACTGGAAAAATACTGAAATTGCAGCATACTTTAGTAGCCAATGTATAGCGTAAGAGTCATTGCGTGTAGGTTTAAATCGACAAGGACGGCGATAAGGAACAAATTCTAAGGATAGTTTCTAAAATGATGGTTTGTAAGGTAGAGCTTTAAACAATATCATCCTAAGTCAGCCAGTGTCACGCCACTTACGTTACTTTATCACAATTACGATATGGCTATTAAGGTATATCGTTTAAGAATATCTGTAAAGGCCTCTTGCAGGCATAGTTATACGACTTTGTCGATCAATTAAAAGGTTTTCAATGGCTGCCCATAAACGGGCAAAGGACCTGGATACAATACATAGCCGTTCGTCGAGCCTCCAAGAATCTAGCGCCGGGAACGTCGGCTCGTTCCAGTCATTACGATGCTTTTATGCATGCTACATTAGGGTGAAGGGTTATGGGCGTTGTTAGTCACCCGCGCGAATCGTGGCACGAGGATTCTCCACAACGTAATTTTCATTGAGATAGGCATTGTGCACACGCCTGTATGTTACCTATTTATTTTCTGACCAACCTCACTAACGGTCCAGCACTGATAGAATCTCAGTGACCACGATGCGCACTACATGCTGCACATTCGTGCATGTTTAGAAGGACACACCACTGTCCTGACTCCGGGACAGGAGGATATAATTATCTCGATCGCTCTGATATTCGACCTACTCGTCGTGACACACTGGAGATCGGAGTTTGACTATCTGCCTCTCGTTATGTGCAACAGGGCATTGTAACAAAAGACGGAGTTACACCCGATGCAACGGATATGTGTACGTGAGCGTGTTTCTAAGTCACCTTACTCCCTCATCAGAACATGCATAGCACTCTAAAATTATACCAAACAATCTCGTCAAATTCTAGTTTACCCTTGGCATCAATCCCGGGCAGACTCAAGTATCGAAACCCTTTACATTCGAATTCGAGCATTATTTGCTCAAGCTTATTTTTGTTATGCATTTCAATTAGTTAAAATTTCATGAATACAGAAGCCTCTAAATTATTTCTAGTCGAAAATGAACAAAAGCAGGGAGTAGAGCTTTTTACTTCCAGGTAAACAATAAATTTCGTGCTGACATGCGAAGTAGCTCTGCAATCAAATATACATATAGACTTGCTTTACTGTTTATTATGTCAGAAAAAAATTTCGAGTTGAGAGATCGAAGAAGCTGTTCCGTCTATATTTGTCTGCTGCTATTTACCTTACCTCTTGTGAATCGTATTTAATTATGTTTATGTTTATGCATCGCTGATGGTCCAAACGGTTATGGCTTGTTATGTAGAATTTTTGTTATGCAAAATTTACTTTTGTAAATACTCTCTAAATTCTGCTGATTTTGATTAAAAGAGTACAGGTTTGATAGGTCAAGCTAGTATACACGAATTTTGGAAGTTTTTAGAGAATATTGATGTTTGAGAGGACCAGAATTGAATATATTCTCTTTAATACAAGAATTTTTATTTTATGAAGCATACTTTTCTCTACAGATGAATATGGCAGAAGGATAAGAATAGTACCAGTACCCAATTCTTTTTTTAAAAACTCAAGAAGAAATTTCATTAACCGTGAAACTTTTCAGGAGACTTTTCAGAATGAGTTAAAGTAAAGTAACTTTTTAGGTAGATGGTGACTGGGACAAAACTTTTATCATAATGTAATTTTTAAATAAAATTATGTGAAAGTAATAATCTCAACAGATTCTTCAGTTGATTGAATAAGCGAATAAATTGAAATTGATATTTATAAACAAACTGGCATCCATTTACATTATATGTCTATCAACATGAAAATACTATAAATGAGATTAAAGCTTTCTGTTTATATTTCATTATTGTACAAATGTATAAGCTAATGAAAATTATTAATTAAATTAAATTGAATAGCTTCTGTAGCTTTAAAATGTCAGAGGTATGTTGTAAATTATGTATAGTAGATAATGAAGTGGGTTACATGTAATCATCCTACATGACATTTCTTTAATCTATGTTTTACTTGAACTGAAGCTTTTTATTACATACATACATATTACATACATATTATATACATACATTTGTCATTTCATGTTGCGAATTCAGTGTGTATAAAATCGTTGTTCTAAACCACATGGACATCGTCGGAGACCAATTGAACATTGCGTTGATGAGTTGCTGCATGAACGCCTAATGCTTATGCGTGTAACGGGCGCGAAGCCCGTGGTCTTTTGCAACAGTTAGTCGGTGGTCACAGCAATTCGTCTGGTCCATTACGGTCAGAAAACACAATCTCGAACCCATAATTGGAGTCGAATTACCCCGAGGCCTCGAAATCAGTTAATGTCACCCCCTAGATGACGGGGCATGTAGTAGGCTCATTTCCGCGAGTGACTACCCACGCATAACCGTTAATCTTATGTCTGTCGAAAAACTTAATGATACCTCTATCACCCCTTTAAAGAAGTAACTCATTTCGTATATGTATAATTAAAATTAGTGAGTTGTGTCTTAGGCAGTTTAAAATGAATTTTAAGTCCATTATTCATTTTGGTGAACAGGAAGCTACTTTTTTCGCGTCTTCTTCTGGAAAAAATTATTGCATTATTTGAAAAGATGTTTTATTTTTTCCAAGTTATTTAATTAAAATACATTTATAAATACAGAACTTGTACTGACAAGTAATGCAAAAAATAAATCTTTACTGGGTGTTGTCTTAACAAAATTACTTTTTCTACTTACAAGTTCCAGAGATGTGTATCAAGGTAATTTTCAGTAGAAACGGTACGTACAAGTCAGACGCCATAAATCGTTTTAAAGGAGGCAATTTCTACTAAAAATTGAATAAAGATAGCTATTTTAATTGATTTATCAGAGTGAGTTTGAGTTAAAATTTTATTTCTTATGATACAAAAATGCAGAATTCTCATAACAGGATGGTCTAAACTGATATGTAATTATTAGAGTTCTGTAGTTTGAAACTGTGATTCTCTAAATCACAGAAATCCTGTGATTTTTTTTCGCAGGTCGGCTGTGACTGCAGTATCTTGGCATCCCCATGGCACCTACTTGGCATCCGTAGACCGAGCGAAGAAAGCCACGATTTGGGGTGATCATGTCTGACAGGAGGAATCTTCCTGAAATGGACAATCAGTCTCCTCACTTAAAGTCTCGAAAGTCCTTTTTCAGGTTTCTTCTATATAGAATGGTAGGACGTACAACCTACCACATGTTAAAGACAGTTTCTTCTCAAGGGATTAAAAGACAAATCTCAGGAGGAAATCGACTCTTACAACCATTAAATCAAAGACAAATCGATCAAGGGTCTTGAAGACAAGTTTTAAGTTTGCAAGATATGATTATCATTGATTACTTATCAGTGATTATTTTATGAGCCTCTGCACAGAAATACTGTGAATCTGGTTCATTTTTAAGTCTCTCATAGATTATGTAATAGAAGTACCTTTTTAAGTTTCCATAAAAAATATGTGGATTTTTGACAGAGAAGTGCCATTATATGATAGTTCCAAAAATCGATAACTAGGCTCTTTTCTGGCAGATCTCCACGTGTGACCTTAAATTAAGGAACAAATAATCAAATTTCATTTAATATTTGACTGAACTATATTTTCGTTTATACATAAGAATTGGAAAAGTGGAGTACAAATATTCCCAGAATAGCAAAGTCACATCAGACTCAAGTCACAATAAATAAGACCATCAATGGAGAATGGTCTGATTTTATATTTCAACCTTACTCCATTTTATATGTATTTTTTACAATAATCTTTTCTTTCAATTCTTACAACACATGTATAGATACTTTTAAGGCACCCGATACGTCGAAGCGAATTTCGTAAAAGTAATTTACATAGCTCGTCGATCCTAGCAGTTTACAGGAACGTCAGTTCGCGTCGGATTTATTCTTAATACAATTCAATATATTCAATATTCTTACTTGAATTTAGAAGGAGTTCCAGAAGCTCAAATAAAGCAATGCTCTTCTACCTTGCTTTAATGCAAAACTTTGTTTTAATTGGAATTCTTATCAACTTTCGGAATTCCTTAATTATTTAAAGATCGGACTACTTTACGAGGCGAGTTGACGTAGTTGTATTTTATACTTCTAAAGAATTTTAGTGGAATTGAAAATACGCTGTAGTGGAAATCGAGCACAATAATACTGTGAAAAAAAGAATGATTAACAGATTTATACGACTAATGATAAGATCATACAATACACGCAATCTGTATGAGATTTTAGTTAACCTTCATTTTAGAATTAATTCATAACGTTTAGGGATTAACAACAATTAAAACTCCACGCATTTTTACAAACGCATATGAGATTACTCAAGTATTTAATAACTTTGCATATAGAATTTATTTATGACGCGTTTAATGAAAATAAATAGCAGGTTGATGGGAAAGTTGATAGTAATTTGCGCTCAACTCAATATGATGCGACTGATGCTGTTCTTGAATACTAAATACGATGCATATGGTACAAAATTTGTGTAGATGAAGTTATTACTGCACAAAAAAGACAGTTAGTAGAAAATGTTAGATCTACAAAATTTTAGGGCGCTTTTTATTGTACGTGAAAAGATTGTGGTATTGGTATGTTGTTATTTGTGCCAGAATTTTTAGTCAACGCTACAGCATCTACCATCTCTGATGGGATATTTTATCTTTTATACTGTAACATGCTGTATCTTACAGCCGAATCACGTCCAATTAGTTTGTTACCGTTGCGCTATCAGCTGTGCGTATTTACATCAAGTGTTTTAAGCTCTCACCAAGTCCAGTCACTATAGTGGGCTGAAAATTTATTCTAATGAGAGATAACTTATATATATATATATATTGTCAAGCAGTGTAAATATATTACATTTTTTTCTCTTACTTTCTACATTTTTTATTACTTCCATGAATATTTCAATTTAATTTCATGATACCAGGAAAAATGATAAATTTCTATTAAAAAATTAACTTATATTGAAATTATTTGCAGTTGAAGGTCAATTCTGGAACCACTCAACAAAATTCGAGGTAAGTGATCAACAAATTCTAATTCTCCTATGTAATATTCGAAGATGGAATATTTTACAGAAAATCTGCATAAATTAGAAAAATTTGCGAGTATATTTAACAATTAAATATTTTGAACCGAAAGTGTTAACAATTGGAAGATTTTAAGTGTGTCGGCATAAATGAGTTTCCTCTTTTTGTTGAGTTTTTGAAGCCATGTAGAATTTTCTTTCACTCATGAATCGCTTAAATCGTCTTCTGTCCTCTTTTATGTCTTTCTTTGTAGCAGTTTTTCCCTTGAAACCGACTCAACTGTACCTTTCTCAAGGACTTTCTTCCACCCTATCAGTAGCATTGCGGGTGATAGTATAGGTATGTTCTCGTAGT
Source organism: Synergus magnus (assembly GCA_032275165.1). Classification (NCBI taxonomy): domain Eukaryota; kingdom Metazoa; phylum Arthropoda; class Insecta; order Hymenoptera; family Cynipidae; genus Synergus; species Synergus magnus. The sequence goes on from JAUESH010000024.1 coordinate 16,101,261, forward strand.
TTCAAAAGCGCTCATTAGTCACTGAGATACGGTCACAAAGTGACAACTCGCGAGCATTGCACGGTTCAAGAACTTCCTGCGACTCGTATCGCAGAACTGTTTGTAACTTCAGCATTATGCTCTTTTACTGCGATCGACAGTTTCGACAGTTTCGCGATCGAATGCGAAAATCGTGACAGTCAAGAGAACCAGCTGCAAATTACGTCAAAGTTCAAAGCTTCCGGAAATCTTATTACATTTCTCAAAGTTTTCATTGAAGATCAAACTTGTATTCAGGAGCTTCATCGTCATCGAGTTGGTACCATTGTTTTTGTCCTTGTTTGCGAATTATGCCATCTTAACGAATTACTCTTTAATTTATCAATTCTGCTTTTCATAGAAAAAATTCCAACAATATTAAAAAAATATCAAGATTCATCAAATCACATTGTATAAAGCTCTATAATCGACGGATACACAAATTGCTTGTCTTTCAGGGAAAGAATCAGTTTTCCAATAATGAACAGTGCTGCAAAGGTGACAGTAAAATAATATCCACTTATTTTTAAATGTAATAAAAGACAGAAAAGCCTTTGAATTTTGTATACCCGCTTTTATAGAAGCATCTCCATTGCTGTAATTAATTATTCATTGATCAACATAATTCGAGATAATGAAGCATACAACTTCCAGAGGAAATAATTCTGACAAGGAAGCTGAATTGCACAATAGGTTTGACAATACTTTGTCACGATAATTCGTTATATTTTATGTTGAAAAAGAAAATAATTTAAGAGAAAACGAACCACAACGATGTGACATATTTATCTGTGCGTGAAATTATGTGCATTAACGTAAGAGAACTAATTATGTGGAATATTCATTTGGGTGTAAATTAATTTGCTTTTGTATAATATACAGCCAGATTTCACAACAGTTTAACTGTATAGTATCCAATGATATCAAATAATTGATTAAGCAGGAGTAATGTAAATGATCAAAGTACCTACTGCAACGTGGAATAACATAAATACTAAAAATTTCAATACCTACATTATATATTTTGTTATGCATACTATTATTTAATTAAAGTAACAACAATTCGCTAATTTAATTAACAAGTTTGTTTTCTGATAGAAAATTTATATGATCTCATATGTATGTTTCAGTATATTTGTCTCCCTGACTATCAAATCCAAATGTCTAACTTTTTATGCTAGACTACATCAAGGCGTCACTGATGAGGCCATACATTTTGCGACAAAACTTTTATAACAGTTTATGTTCTGCCCTTGTGCTTTGCGCTAAATTCATTCTCCACCTACTTTTATACGGAAAACAATTTAACGTTCTAAAGAAGTTTGAAGAAGTTTTTAGGACTTTCAAAAGACGCTTTAAGGACATGTTAGTGTTAGTGGAATATAAAATTTTGTGTCATCAATAAAATACTTTTACTATGCAACATATATAAGAATCGAGTAAACTGTTCTATCCAATATAACGTAAAAAAGATGTTTACTTTACATTACCCACTTTCCGCCTGCTTTTTATATAGAGTGCAGGGTCTTCCTGGATAAAGTAAGGGGGAAATGCTTAAGATTAATACGCCCTATCTCAGTAACGTCGATCTGAAGATCATCTATCGCGTTAGATTTCGAGTTGAAGAGTGATGTGGCACGATTAGTCGTGTACTTCGTGTCCCTGACTCTATTTTAATTAATGTCAGAGATACCTCGCCCTTCGAGCGATCCAGCCTGGGGTGAGCGACAGACTTCTTCATTGAATGTCCTTTTACTGCTGTGGTCTGATTCGGAAAAAGCTTTTAATTCGCTCATGATTCTAATGAACATGTTATTTCATTTTGTAAAACTGCGTTTCTATAATGGCTGACAGAGTAAAAGTTTACTAAACTTTTCGCTAAACTGTATCATAAACTGAATAAGCAAACGGTTTTATGGACCTCTCGCAACACTCAAGATCTTTGATTCTGGAATCGTGGATCCTTTGATACGTCCCCCTCATAGTTTTTATCAGTTGATAGGGATAACCTGATTTTTCGACTTAACATACATACGTCTCTTCCTATAGATTCGAAGGAAACCGGGGAGTATCGATATTGAAACGTAAAAAAGATTCAATCAGTCGCGAAGTTTCAGCGCCAATCAATCACCCGGCTGGACGGGCGAAGCTCGCGCAGCCCTATGGTGGCGCGTCTCTCTTGGCCAACGTAAAATGGCCGAGCTTTCGATTTAGCGTCGACGCACTGCAAGCTCGATGCGCTTGCGGCGGGAGCTCAGTAGCCGCTCGAACGTCGGGAGAAGCTCGGTTTTCCCAGAGCGCTTCCTCTTCAAGCGACGACGTTTTTCATTTTTCGAAAAATACTCAAGTTCAAAAAAAGTAAATTTTTTTTTTCTTCCTCAACTGTATTGTCCCGTCAAGAAACTGTGAAAAACCGAGTTGTTTCATGCTCGAAAAAAAGTGTTTACGAGATTTTACATTCTCGATGCTCGACTTATTGGTCCCGGAAGTGGTGATACCAGTTTCCTGTGATATAAACGGATGTGATTGGTGAACCGCGTCGCGTGGTCCTTGAATTCAGTCAAGCGCGCACGATGGGAAGTAACGTCAAGAAACGACACGCGCGCTTGTTCGGACTTCAACTTTTTCTTTTCTTTGCAATCATCACCGGTAAGATTTTCTTAATTGCTTTAACGACTTGTGACGGTGAATAGTGATTTAATGGAAGAATAATCACAGGAAAAAGTTTTATGTTCAAAGTTTCAAGTTTTCTGAAGGGTGGATGGTGGATCGAAACTTAAGCGACGCTCCAGAATCCGAATGGATAATCGAATTTCGAATATCTTCGGGAAAGATATGTCTTGCCTAGTAAAAGTGATTCAATTCCCTGAAAATCTGGTTCACAAAGTTGGTCCAATCCTTTCTATCGACTCTTGCGTGAATCGTTTAAGTTAGCAAGGAAGAACCGAAAGTTTCCGATAAAAGCACGCTACCGGCTCTCCGCTTACCGAAGCGCAATCAATTCAATTCAGTCGTCGATTTCACATTCAAGAATGTGAAAATCCCTGAATTTTAATGATATGTCATAATTTTTTTTATGGGTGGTGTAAACTTTGAGAAGTTGATAATATGCAGGATTCTTTTTCTTTATCACACACGGAAAAATAGAATGTGGTAATTTTGCGGGCTTCATATTTTGAAAGAAGGATGTAGTAAATTTTTCTAAAAAGTATAAGTTCAGTACGATTTCAAACTTCTGTAAGTTTTACTGACAAATGGCAAATGGGAACATTGTTTTCCTCAGATCCTTAGTTTGTACCGTCGTGAATAGAGATCTGGAATGCGGATAGTAAACTTTTCTAGAATTGCAAGAAACTGATAAATAAAATTCTTCAACTTGCAAGTTCGACCTAAAATTCTTTATCAATTTTTTATAAATAATAAAATATTTTCTTATTTAAAGACTTTTAAAATATGATTTGCTCTCTCTCAATCCGAATTAGTAAGAAGTTACTAATGAAATAGTGCCGATTCGTTTACTAATTCACTTTAGTAAGCATTTTTACTATCAATTAGTTGAAAACTACTAATTCACAGTAAAAAACTACTAATTCATTTAGCGAGGGTAACTAAATCAATTAGTAAGCCTTACTAAATGAATTAATAGTTTTTTACTGTGAATTAGTAGTTTTTAACTAATTAATAGTCAAAATACTTACTAAAGTGAATTAGTAAACGACTCGGCATTATTTCATTAAGAACTTCTTACTAATTCAGATTGAGAGTTTTTTGCAAACTTGAGTTCTTTGAAGTTTCATATTTTGTAATATATATACCATATATCTAATAAACCAAACCCATTGTCGAAGGCCTGCAAATTCTGATATGATTTCACGCGTAACGCGTGACGAAGATGAATGATTGCAGAACGTCGAACAATTTTTCACATAACGAAATTCCAATAGTGCATAATAAAATTCAATAAAGAACGATCAAAAAAGTATATGTTATAAAAAAATTACAAAATAATAATTTATTTGAATAATGAATTTGGGTTGTATATTGGGAAATGATTTTAATTAACCATTAGAGGAAGTACTGAAAATATTGTGCTCTGTAATCAGTGGCTCAGAGTTTAGTAAATCAGGCAGTTATACTAAATTCTACTTGGGACTTTCCGAAACTAAGGTGGTATTAAATTTAACATCTGTTTTTGCTCCGTGGTCGCTGGATTCCAAGTACGCTTTAGCAACTCCATTCAAGCTGCGTGAATGAATTTACTGAAAAAGCAAATTTCCATATCGCGTTGTAAACTTGCAAACCTAATTGGAATATTGCCAGTGAAACTGTAATATAATGTTCGTACGCGCTGCAGATATTAATAATGAGCGAGTAGCAAGGAAGTTCACATAATCTAACGCGCTACCTTACATGGGTATTCGAGCCGATACATCATTCCTGTCTGGCTTAAATGGAATCAAACTTTGATTCTTGGAGAGATTAATAGCTAATACTAGAATAGATTGCATCGATCAAGTAAAACATGAAAAAGTTCGTAAAATCTGCAATTAATCAGAGCATTTGATAAATGCATTTTATACTTGAGCGAAACTATAATTCTATGTCAACTTATTCCAGGACAACAATTTTATAAGTGTAGAATATCAAATTTGGTCCACCTGAACTCTTAACTGAAATAAATGTAATTTAATCAATAATGAAGAATAAAAGCATGTTGATTTTAACATAATCTTCTCTGAAAAGCTGGTAACGTTGTCATATAGCACTTGACACAAATGAAATAATATTAATAAATCTTCTGTTTTGTCACTGAGGGGAGTTAACGTTTCGCTCTTCATGAAATGGTTGATGGATCGCAGTCCAAATAAAAGAATATGGGCGACCCTACTCAGCTTCATCGGCACGCGCTCGTATTTTCAAATTAAATATCTATTTCATTATTCACTAAAAAAATTCGTGTATTTTTTCCAATTAAAAAACGAAATATTATTCAATTATTATTTATAATGCAAAGTAATTTTTATGGAATTTGAATTATGTAAAAGGTTATTATTAAATTAAAATATGATTAAGTTTAATAATTTTAAATGAAATAAATTTTCGATTCATTTCCTCTCGCGTCTAAATCGAATTTTACAGATCTGTAAAATTATTAAATTTATTAAATTTATTATTAAACAGACCGGAAGGGTAAAATTGATTCCTTTTCAAAGTTTTCGACGAAACTGCAAACAACCTAGAGCTTAAACTTGTTTTGAGTTATGATCCATTGTGCGGAAAATTGCCTACAGAACAATACAATTATATCAATTTGCTGTTACTATAGATTAAGGATGCAATAATTTACAAAGATAAATAAATGGATACAAATAAATAACATAATGTAAAGGAATTCTGCATCTTCCGTAGAATAGTTCCGATTAACCTTTTTTAACTTCACCGCATTGTAGTCATTATTTTGACGTTGAATATTGAAAAATGTTTCAGAAACTATAATCTTTTCCTTTTTATCTCCTTCCAGCAAAAGTGTGAAGAAAACTAGTTTCTTGAATAAGAGCACTTTCATCTTCGCAAATTATAAACAGTTCGTGACGACTTGCAAAGTGAATTTGAAAGTAATTCATTAACGAGTACCTACCAGCAAAGGATCTTTCCGATCGTTCGTCTATCTCTCTTTCAGGAAAATTTATGCAGAGACATAATTAAAATGTCACCCAGAAGTAATGTTGATCGCGCTTAAAATTAAGAAGGAAAAGTAACGGACGTGCCTTTGTTCTTCGCGGATTTAGCTGTGAGAAATTAAGCAATTAAGACGCGTATTTTATTACCGGGGTCCAAGTTTCAAGTGTACGTATTCTTTTTTGATCTAACTTCCTTCTTGTGGGCGTGATTAAGGAACTCGCGGAATTAAGATCAAGAGAGTGAAAAATGATTAATAGTATAAAAAGTGCGAAACAACGAACATCTAGATGTAAGAATGAAAAAATAATATTAGGTATTTATCTTAAGAAATCCATTGTTTCAAAATGAGAACAAAATAATAAATGGGTTCAAATTAAAAAAATGCAATTATATATTATATTCGGAAAATTCGGAGCCTTATTATGGTCTTGACTTTTGAATTTTAAGGATTTTCTTTCTCAAACTTGTGTTTTGGCATTAATAAAAGCTATATAATTTTTTTAATTCCTTTTTCTCTTTAAAATGTGATATAAAATTATTAACACAGCCATGGAGCTCATTCAATTATTAATATTGGGAGATTAATAGTTCTTACTTCATAATCAAAGTCTGTGTGTCTAATCTAGGTATTTACCTAGATTCTATAAAAACCAGGGTAGGGACTCTGAGTTAGGATTTATACTATATAGCAATCGGATCTCTTTTTTTTAACTCACGAGATAAAACGAGAGGTCCGACGTGCTATATAGCATGAAGCTAACTCAGAGTCCCTACCTAGTTTCGATAGAAGGTATGAAATGTTACGAAAGAAATGGGGTTTATACTACATTTTCTCTTAAATCTAAAGCAGCTCTTGAGTTGATAAGGCAAGCAACCAACGTTCGCAAAGACGTTGGATGTAGTACTCGGAGGTATTAAATACAGGGTCATAAATGAATGTCATTCGTTTTGAGGACCCAAACTAATAGCTTTTGCAATTTAATCACGCTCGTTTTGAGACGTCTTCAACTTTGCCGAAGAGTATAAATGCTGGAGCCTGAAACTGTGTAATTAACGTCTTAAAAGGGTACGCCAGTGCAAATTGCAAACTTTATAATTTTCTTAAAGATGTAAGCTTTGACACGTCAAAGAAAATTTGTTAATGTAGTATTTAAAAGATATCGTGTCATTTTCAACCATTGGCGCATCCACTTAGGAGATAAGCTTCTAAATATTAAAAGGTTTTAAGAGTGGTGCGAGTTCCTCATTCTTTTTTTTTTATCTCAGTTAATTCAGTGAATGCATGCTTTAGGTTATTCTCCCAACAAAAGCCATTGTTCTAGTGTATTTTTTTTTCTTTTCGTTCCTTTTTATATTTTTACATTACTACGTTTCCTTTGATACCACACCTCTGAAATAACCTGTGTAATTAACGTTTCTCTAAAACGGAGAATTTTCTATCTTTTGAAAATATAAAACTGCTGTAACAAGATGCTTTAGCTTTATGCTTTTCAAATTGACAGCGAAATCAATTTTCTCTTATATAAAATTTTTGTTTGGAAAAATTTCTTTAAAAAATAAAGGAAAATTCAAGTTCGCTACCCATCTAGCTGGAAAGTGTGTACATCACATATTCTTAGTAAATATACTTTTGAAAAATGAAAGATAATCGTGCAGTGTTACGAATAAATTCATAAAAAACGGAGAGATTGTCTGAGTTTCGAAAATTATGCAATATTTTCTTTAGAGACTATGTAATTAACTAAACATAATTTCTCAATTCTGCAAAAAAGTTTTAAAAGTTTAAACTTAAAGTGGAAAAATTACTTTCTTCGGAACACCGCAATAATTCGTTTATGCAAAAACTTTAAATAAGAAGAAAAGCAATCTGAATTGCAAATGACTATGCATACATTTTGAAAAATAATTTATCAACACCCTCTCTTATTTTCGAAACCGTAAATTCCATTTTCATAAACTTATCTTTGATGGTCTAAAACATACTTTTTTCAACAAGTTTTTCAGAGCTTCAATTAAAGTTTTTAAAAAAGTTTTACGCTATTTAAAAAAATTAGTATTTTCATTCTATTATGAACTAATCAAATTCTAGAACAGAACAATCTTTATTTCTTTTTAAATTATCTTTCATATATTCAGTTATTTTCCAAACTAATTTCTTCGGGGGAATCGTGAGAGATATCGCTGGTAATAATTTCTAGAAGTTCGTCAATGAATACCGAACTGGTAATAACAAATTCGCTGATTCGCTAATCCTATTACTGATAACGTAAAGTACCCTGAATGAGGAAAGGTGGGGGGCTTTGAGTAGGCGATTCGCAAAAGCGGAGATACGAGTGTCATAACCCACATAAGCCGTTGCTGATTCCTACGGAGCTTCGGTCGCATTCGAAAAGGAATCGCGGGGATTACTATTACTTCCGCTCGAAATCCCTTTGCCAAATACCTATATCCTGGCATTGGGAACTCGCGAGGGTGAAGGGAGAGCGAATGAAAATCGACTCGCCGAATAATCCACTTCAATTTGCAGTAAACTATTGCGAGAGGCAGAGAACTTTATCGGTTCTCGCGTTTGAGGCGCCATTATATAAAATAAAGTGCAGGCACCCCTTAGCTGCCTGGCTGCTGGCCTAACTGATGTAACCATCCATATGTCCCCGAACAAATAGTTCCACCCATAACCACCTTCGCATAGTTATTTACACATTTATTGCTTCTCCTACGACACAAATCTTCTTTAATCCTTTTACTATATTTATCTACCATCTTTTATGCATATAAAATATTTCATAAGAAATGAAACTGAAGTTTCAAACGTTTACGTAAACGAAAAATTATTTTTTTGTAAAAAGCACGAGACCTAAAATCTACACAGTAAAAAAGAAACCTTAAAATTGTTACACCTTAAAATTTTTTTGGACTTAAATTCAGAGATGAACCTAAAT
>JAUESH010000024.1:16110002-16135376 GCA_032275165.1 Synergus magnus
ATTTAAGTTTATCTCTGAATTTAAATCCAAAAAAATTTTAAGGTGTAACAATTTTAAGGTTTCTTTTTTACTGTGTAATTGCGCTAAATGGTTCCATTCGACGTCAAAAGAAACTCAAAACAGTTTCAAACCCCTACCACGCTAGGAACTTCCCCAAAATCATCCCCAAAGTACAAAAAAAATCATTGTAATTCTCCTAACTTCGAGACCTAAAGTTTTATTGTTTTGAATGGTTCCATTTAATGTTCAAAGAGGCCAAAAAAAGTTTCATCCATCTATCCTATTTAAAAGGATAAAATTTTAGGTCTCGAAGTTAGGAGATTTTTAATAATTTTTTTGTGTGCTTAGGGGTTGATTTTGAGGATCATCCTAGAGGGTTGGGCGAATGAAATTTTTTTGGCCTCTTTGAACATTATATGGAACCATTTAAAACAATAAAATTTTAGATCTCGAAGTTAGGGGATTTTAAATTATTTTTTTGTGCTTAGGGGTTGATTTTGAGGATCATCCTAGAGGGTTGGGCGGATGAAACTTTTGTTGGCCTCTTTGAACATTATATGGAACCATTTAAAACAATAAAATTTTAGGTCTCGAAGTTAGGAGATTTTTAATGATTTTTTTTGTGCTTAGGGGTTGATTCTGAGGGTCATCCTAGAGGGTTAGGTAAGAAAATATTTATGGAGGAATCAAAAAATTGTTCAACTTTCTAAGAAGTAAGAAAATTATATCCAACATTCTCAAAAAGAAAAATTACGCGATTTACACCCAGTTCAATGAAAATTGAGGAAAAAATGTCATCGAATTCTGAAATTTGAGATGTCTTTAACAAATGATGTAACTAAAATTCTCTCCATGTAGGTACTATTTACAATTTGCAATTTATAATAGTTTCCCAAAGAAGTTATAATAAGAAATATGACTCTTGCGCATTGCAGTTTCTTTAAGTGAGAAATACGCTGATAGTGTAATTGAATTATTATGTTTAACGGAAAACGAGTTAGACATATAAACGTTACATTAGGTCACATGTATTCTTATCAGACTTGGGAGTTCATGGACTCTCGTACATAAATTACCCTCTGGTACAAAGTTGAGATAAAAAGAAATATATCTAAAGAAATGGGTCAAAGGGGAATAATTGTGTCTGCAGTTTCGCGATATAATTTATATCGCGAAATTCTGCATTTTCAGCTCTATGTTGCAAAGGAGTTTTTATTCCCTTTGTACACATTTCAACGATTTTTTTTCCGAAAACTTCTTTAATGATAATTAACAATAAAAAAAAGCGTACATTATCTTCAGTTTCAAAGTGAAAAATTTAGTTCCAAGATTACAGGTAGGAAAAGCTTGAGAGAACTCTTGTAACAATTTGTTCATGAACTCAAAATTAGCATATTAAAATCTCATCTAGTGAACAATGAAAATCAATTAAAAAGAAATTTGTTTTTATCAGAAGCAATATACATATATTTAATTATCCGCTACCTGACGCGAGCCATTATTTGTAAAACATGAAATGCTCTTTTACGTGGACTGAAAAGCTCATCACGTGGAGCCTGCTCTTTCGCGTATAAAGCCTTAAGTAAGGTACCGCCGCGGCCTGGCACAGAAGTTGTTTGTTCGTTGAGAATAAGGAGTCTGAAGTACCCCCATTTTTCAGAAGTTTTTTCCACTGCCACTGTCTACTCTCCAACTTGCGCATATTTAATAGGAAGATGCATTTAAAATTTATAAAAAGCACAAGTATTTCCGTTTATAAGGTGCATTTTTAAAATGTCGCCTGGTGGGCCTTTGTCTCAGACGACTTAAATAGTTTGCAAATAAAAGTCCTTGAAGTGAACACTTAATACATCATTTAAAAAGAATGAGCTTATTAATTCAATAATTTACGAAAGCAGAGATAATGAAAAATTCTTTTTATTTGCACTAGGACTTTCATTATAAAAAATCTGGCATAAATTGTTCAGAGTTTAAGAAATTGTATTTAATAGATTTTTTTTGTTTTATTTTACGAATTTGATTTCTATTGACAATTTAAAAGAAGAATTAAGGTGTATCTGAGCATATTAATGGCGAAAATCAGAACAGTAAATTCCAAAAATGAATGCCTCGGAAGCACAGAGTCAATGATACTCTGGGGTGTTTTCTTCTTTACGTTGAAATTTATGGAGAGCAACCTTTGTAGGAAAATGAGAGGGCGAATGAGCGAAACAAAATCTACGATCCTCTTCATTGTTAGCCACTATTGCACAGAATCAATAGGACACCCATCTGCCGCAGTTATCAATTTGCCAAATTGCAAATCAATACCAAATTCCCCGTAGACCAACCTGCAACAAGGGCACTGAATATTTATATATAGGAGGATACTTTTCTGTTTCATGCCACAAACATTCGACAGCCAAAAATTTACGCAACATCCGGTTAGCTGAATGAAATGAACGAGATGGCAAATTGTTTTTTGAGAGAAATTTGCATGGTGTAGCTAAAATACTTGATGAAATTTGGAAACAATGCTTCTGTCAAAAGGACTTATTGCATGTAACTTCACCAATTATGACGGCGAAAGATTAATTAAATTGTAACTCGTAATATTTCGATGCGTCAGAATAATTTTTGACTAATTCGATGCCCTGCGGAGTAATTATTGGATCGATAGGCTATAGAGGCTTCAAAGACTCATAATCGATGTACAGTAAATTATTATAGCGGCATCAACGGACTCGAGATTGCTTGCATAGCACCAAAATATTGCCTTCGATTGCAGGGTAACAGCTCAATTATAGGATCAAACACTAGATCCGCTTCGTGTTAAATCACAATCTGCAGATATGTACACCAACATAGAAAGAGAATATTATGGGCGTGGATACTGTGAGTTGAGCCATTTTTCACTAAAGCAGTTTACGGCAACAAAGTTTGGATAAACTTTGGTCGAGTTTTTATGATCGATAAGGGGTGGTGGCATAAAAGGTGGTGGCGTTCGGTGGTGTTAAATAACGGCCTCGAAGATATCAAAACGAACGGCGACGCGTCAACGGAGACTCGTAATTTGCCCGGAAGGATCAGTGAACCGCGGCTGAATCCCGGTAGATATATGTTCAGCGAGTTGGCCTTGTTTTTATCGAACTGGAAAATCGAATTCGGCTCTCGCACCCGAGGAAAAAAGGCTTTGTTATATCTGCCAGACGTTTCCAGAAAATATCATTTATTTCACACTAAAAACAGAGTGTTGAATTCATTTAACTCTTAGAAAATAGAATTTAAGACGCTGATCGAGCATACAAATATTCCAGAGACTATGGATATTGAAATAGGTATGAAGAGTGCAATATAAAATGAAACTAAGTGGAAGGTCGTGTGATAAAAAATTTTGAGCATAATAAAGTGGATGTTCTTGAATTAAATTTTCAGTTCTATATAGTGCCTATTGTGCAATATTTAATGGTTTCCAATCATTTTCCACCTACGTGCGGAGCAGCGGAAACATTTGTGCCAAAAGAACGAGGGAACTTATTTATTGATCAATAGGGTCTCCATGATTTAAGCGATTCCAAAATATCCTGAATATATATAAACTTACTGGTTGTAAAGGATAAACCTCCTGAATATCAAAATTGTTCTTTGCATATCAGGGAACTAGATTAGTCGGAGAATACGGTCAATAAAGATAATCTTAAAAGCTGTAAAAAACAAAACAAAAAATCTTAGAAATGATGTGCGAAAGTTCAAAGCATCGAAGTTGTGATGCATTATCCAGGATACGGGATTTTTGCCCCTTTTCAGGACGCCTTCAAAATAAAATCTAGAAGACACTTAAATGGTTAAAAAACGTTCCGGTACAAGTCTCGATTTTTAGACCATTAATTTTTTACTATACTGCAGTGTATTGTCGCTTTTCTCTGCGGCTATTACATCCATTCTCCAGAAATCGCTTTCGTGCACCAAGTTCGTCTTTCGGTTACAAGCGCGATGAATTGCTTGGAAAACGGCGGAGCAAAAGCGTCGTAAAGGTCATTCTTTTACCTCTGAAGCGTACACAGTTTAAGGGCGAAGCTTGAGTAAAGTACACGCTGCAGTTGAAAAGCAGCATCATCGTCTATGCGGTGGCTGCTGGTAATTTTCTGCTATTTACCGAATGTGCATAGAAGCAATGAATGCACACGTACTTACCCGCTGCATGGCAGGTAATAAAGTACTTGTCCGCCGTAAAAGAGTAATTTTTCCTTCTGCCTGTTTACACTTCATTATTTCACAGTGGTTCACAACACATCAGCCATTGTATTTAGAATCCTAACATTCTCACACAATCATCAACCTTTCCTACTTAGGGATATGTGTTACAAATCTATAAAATTAGCATTTATGTGTTCCGCTGACTACGAAATAATGACGTGTCGATTTTTTCACTGTATTTAATATCTTTAGAGTAAACGCTTTGTTTTTTTTTTTGTACCTTCTTTGCGATTTCGAATCGTCTAAGTCAAGTTGACCGAAGTGAGTGCATGAACGAGGAAAACTCATTAACTTATGCATATTAAAGTTTGATAATTAAACTTTTGCATACTAAATGTAATAGTGTAATTAAAATTGTCAATAGTGGGTTCATAATATAAAAAGTAGAACAATAGAAGCTATTCATAAGTTCACCTAAAAAAAAAAGCAAGTAGTTCATTTACACTTGCCTCCAGCAGTGCAAGCACCGACTATATACTCAGTTTTCTGTTGGATCTCATGCTAGCAGGCTTTGAAAAACTGCAATTTCTATTTTCTTTTCCAGGATGTCCTTTACTATGAAATTGCTCTTCTCTTTCAAAGTTGACTCAATAGAAAGGAAAATGTAAATTGAATTGACCAAGTTTTAAAAAAACTTTTGAAACTAAATTCATAGTATTACTTTTCTGTTAATTAAAAAAATGTTTCTTATATTTTAATAATGAGTTATTTGATATTATTCACATTTTATTCATTATTCTCAATTTTTGCATTTATGAAAACCAATAATTAATTACACAGATTGCATTAAAGTAAAAATACTTTTTACTCTGGGGATTATGATTTTATATATCCTTGGTAACATTAATTCACATCCCAGGAAACTTTTGAACATAAAATTAAAAATAATCATTTCAATTTATATAATCTTAATTGAAATGTATCAGGCTAGAAAAGGATAAGTGTGAGATTGAGAACTCATTGTGGCACGTAAACTACTGTAGAACCAACGTAAGATGTTAAACAGCGTGAAGCAATAAATAAATGGTTCAAAGACCGGGAAGTGGCATTCTTGAACGCGGAACTATACATTATACTAATAACTGAGCGCAAAGTGTTAAAACATATTATACATCTATAATGCTGTAATATTAGAATGATGGATTTATGGACACTAGAATGTACCTTCCAGGTTCTTCTCACTTTTTTATGCCATTTTCTTTAAATCGACTTTAATAATACACTCTTAATCTCTATATATGTGAATGACAGGAAACTATTAAAGACGTATCCTGAAGTCAATTGTAACTCATATTTAGTATTTATTTACAAAAAAAATACCATTTACATGAATTATATCATTAAATTTTATTTAGTCTGCTTACTATGACAGAAAGAAAATTGTTTTATTTCAATTGAGAATATAAAGTTAAGATAAGAAACTTTTTCTGCAATTGTAAGAATATAAAAAGTGATATAGTTTAACATTTTGCCTAGAGCTTGCTTTTGATTTGCCTGCGGGAATGAATTCTGACCTTTCATCTCTCAATATTCATACTCGTCCATGTTAATTACGACTAACAAGTTAGCTAACCCTCTCACAATTTCTCATGTCATAGCCTTCCTATGCACAGTAGATGAAAGTCATTCCTGTAATTCTAGCAATCACTGCTGTGTATTCAATAACTTGTTTTCGCTCACACAATTATAATTACAATTATATTAATCGTATTATAATTAATATTAAAGTAAATAATTCATTTACAATCGTTTAACTAGAAATACTCTGTGCAGTAAAATTATTGTTATCTCAAATATCTTGCCTGATATATGTCTTTTTAGTCAAATTCGATTAAATAAATGAACTTCTAAAGTGATTTTCTTTATAAAATCTTCAGAATTTTCTTTATATTCATCTTTTTTATGTTCATCTTTCGAATCATTACTAAGAAATAACATTTCTCTGCGATTAATGCTACTGTGTACAATACAGTTCTAAGAAAGCTTATCATCGATCTAAGTTGTTTTCTCTGAAATTGGCATAGCCAATCTCTAAATTCACTGAAATTTTATGCACGTAAATTCTGAAATTCCCATAAGAATCTCTTTGGAAACCTATAGAAATTTATTTGAGTCCATGAAGACACTCATATAGGTATTCACTTGGGAACGATAGGCATCCACTTATCTCTCGTGGGGAGAACCCGTAATATGTTCCTTTTTAGGAACCTATGCGAACCTACCTGATCTCGTGCATACAAGAACGCGCGGACTCTACCTGGATTCTCATAAGTTCTTGTCAAAAATTTCTTAGGATCTCGGCCTTTGTTAACAATTTCCTCCATAACAAAACCCACTGTTATTTCTTTTTTACAGAGGTCATTTTATTTTTTCTTGACTCAAGACTTCCTTAAATAAAATCCGTCAGTACTTTACAACAATACTGTTGTGCTCAATCGTATTTTAAACAATTTCGGATAAAGATTAGGGTCTCGAACATCAATATATCGTAAATAAAATTGATTTAATAGAGTAAAATATTTGTTTACAAAGCAATAGCAGAAAATAGTCTGAGATGATGAATACTTCTTAACTATATTACAAACTTTACTCATACAATCTTGTATTAAATACATACATATTGTCAGAAAAGATTAATATTTGTATTAGATGAGACACAGGATTTTATCAAGTAAATAAAATACTTAAGATACTAGTACTTTTGGATTTAGGGTGGACACTGGGCATCGTTAACTACGATAAATGGCTTAGTTCAATAAACCTTTGGACTGATGAATAAATTGAATAAGGAGCGGATATGTTTAGAGCATTAGTCTGACTTAATGATAATGAATGTCTTCGTAAATGCTTTTCCTGGCAAGGATATATATGTGAAATGGAAGTGCTAAACTGAATATATGGAGAATATACTTGACATACAAGTAAATAAAATATTGCTTATTTCACCAGATATTACGTTTTTTTTAATTATTTGTATATGTATTAATTATTTGCGCATTACTAAATACTAAATAACATTCAAAGTTTTCTGAAAATAAAATAGTATCTCAAAATATAAACTAATAAAATATAGATCATATATAGTGATCAATAATTGGAATGAACATCTATAGAAAGAATTATTGGAATCGAAAAGTGGAGCGAAAACCCCAACATGTGAAATTAAAATGTGCATATCGACGTGTCGAAATGAGATGGTTCCGTATGTTTTCTAAACTACTGCAGTGGTTTAGAAAACATACAAATAATTATTAGAATAAATATGTACTGCTGTCTATAATATGAAGTGGCAACTTTTTAAATGAACTTCCAGCTAAAATTACATTTTTTATCAAGAGAATGAACTACCTGAGACGCTTTAGGGGCATAATCCAAAAGAGTGTAGTGCGGTCAAGAAAAGTGCATAGGGTGCTAGTAAAGACCATACAACGATCTTAAAGAAGTGGGACGGAAAGTAATTTTCGCGTAATACATAGCAAAAAGACGTGCGTTGTCAGTGGGCGGCCGAGGGAACAAGAATTTTTCCATCCTGAACGACGGTTGGAACACCTCTGGACTGTGTATTCCGCACACCCGGGAGATTATATAGGGGTAATTCAGCTGAGTGAACATCGGCAGTCGCTTGTCTTATCTGCAAAATGCCACCCCTTACCTCCCCTTATTTCTCTCTCACCTGCGCCTGGTAGCGAAATCCGTGAAGCGCGTTTATATATCTGCGAAGCACAAAAGGAAATTGCGTTAGGAAGTGAAACACAGATCAACCGGGTGAGCCAACCCAACTCATTTTACCGTCTCCAATCAGCTTTCCGATAATGAAATGAGCCATCCCTGCCACAACGCGAATTGCGAGGTTCGAAGGCGAGAAAAATTGTAGAAGTAATGCGCCCTTGATCATCATCTCTTTATTCATTCCGTAAAATATGAAATCAGCGTTTTAAAAAAGAAATCTGATTTTTTTTAGTGCTAGTGGACCGTTTTCTGCAACAGACTGGGGTGTAATTGGCCAGGACGCAGACTAATTGACTAATTTGACGTGCTCCACGATTTAGCTCCTGGGAAATGTTTTCCTCTAATCGCATTGCACAGGATTCCGTTATAGAGTCTATCCTATGTGAAGTAGATGGCAATTCACAATGGCTATCCCTCTGGGATTCCTGCGGAATCTTTTACGAAGTTTGGACAAGATCTCGTACGAGATTTAATGGAAGCTGCGTTTTATTGAAGGTCGTTGAAAGATAAAGTAGACATTATCTTTCATCGAAAATTTTGAAGATGTTTTATACCCTTTATAGTGTATTGAGCATTTAACCGGGAATTTGAACTCAGATGTCTGAAATATTTAATTCAACATGATAGAGTAGAAAGTTTTAAAAGCAGGTTTATTCCAAAACGCAATGCAAATAAACGAAAGCGAAAAATGTCTCATCGTCAGCAAAATAAAGTGACGTGGTAGCAAACATAATATAAATGCAGTGTCATCACTTCCTTATTGAATGTTTTAATTTTGATAGTTTCACTTTCATGATATGACTGACATATGGAAATGCAGGAGCATTATTTGACAGCTTTATAATAACCAACTATACATTTTAATAACTTAATTATAGTAAGCCATCAAGACTGTAATGACCACATGCACCAATTTAGATTGAAATCAATATGTATATATACACAATTATAATGTATATATTTATACATATATTCATTGTAATTCATACAGGGTGCCGCTAATATATGCCGCTTCGCTAGTAAAGTTATCCGCACGTTCATTGGTTATAGCTCAATACAGATTTTATCCACTTTTACTCCTCTCATACTAAACTAAGTTATTACTTTCGTACGTACAACATATGAATAAACGATTTATAAACTTTCATTTTGACAAGTTTTGTGGGAAAATTGTTTAATTTTTGTTTTTTAATTGCTAAACCTTTTCTCTGTTTTAGGAATTTCTGTTAAAGAATGTTATTGAAGATAAAATTTATTATTCTTTCTAAATACCTGTGTATAGCTTTAAATTTTGTACTGAAAGTTATAATTATTTAAAACTACCGACTAGTCGGATTTAATTTTTAATTATGATAACTACTAACTACGGGTTCTTCAACAGATTTACTAATGCAAATAATGTTTTGACTACCATATAAAGCATGCTTATGATGATCTACTATCTGAGAAACCACCAGGAAGCCATTTCATATAAGTAACGAGACGATTACAAATTAGAAGTGTCTACGTTAACGAATGAGTGAAACTACCAGTAAAAGCATTCATCCTTACAGAGTCATTTACGATGTTTATGCTCGTTACTTTTCATATTTTAAACTAGCTTCCCAGTATTTTATGTTCTAATTAATATTCATGTTTAAAAAATTCTATAATTTATACTCTGTAGTTTTATTAGTAATATATAAACATGAAATTGAAATTACTTAATAATTTTTAAACATACGAATTTTTTTTGGACACCCTAATAACACTTTACAATGTTTTCAATAAATTTCACAATTTTGGCAACAATTTATTCATTTATCCACTGTTATCCTAGATACTTCGAAAGAAAACTTTTATAAAATATACTTAGAATGAAACAAGTCATATTGATTCTTCCAGTTGCAGCTCAGTATATGTTTGTCAACGTGTTGAACAAACACAATGACGGAAAAGCTGAGCTTTAAAGCCTGATCGACTGTGATCTCGGAGAGAGCTTTTCCACGTTTGAGCGAAGGTTTTAAATGATACCGAGCGTGTCCATGTGCACATTTTTCGCTCTTCTCCTATTTCACTGATCCGCTCAATTTATCAGCAAAAATCTAATTGAAGTCGTTGACTTGAAACTCGAAACTCCCTTGATCTCAAATAACCGAATGAGAAAGATTGAAACATATGGGAAGATCATTCGTTAATATAGAAGGCATGATATTAAGTTATAGTAACTATAATAGAGAATAGGGTTTCATTTCTGATTCGCTAATTAATCATAAATGGATCCCTTTTGAGAAATTAAAACTTTTCCCAGTGCAATTAAATTACACTTGCGTATTTTAACGTAGAATTTATTTGAACCTAGAAGGAATGATAAGTTTTAATAACAGCAAAGTGTAAATTTTGTCCATTACAGATTCGATTTCAATTTAGATGGGTTCGGTTTTTTCGCAACTACCTTTAAACCAGAAAATGAATTCCAAGTAATACTTCCTCCGATCGACCCTATACAAAATATACTTTACTGAGCCTTATAAACGATTGGTTTTCAGTACCAAAACTTTCTCCTCCCCCTTAGTTAGCATAAAATCAATTTTCAATCATATTCTCAAGCACTTATTCTCAAGCTTTTATCTGATGAAAAAAGTAATTATATCTCAACTTCCCAGCAAGAATAAATGGTGGTACCGAGTTTACCAAATAATATAAGTGAAGCTTTCCTTGTACTCTGAAAATTGGTTTTCAACGGCGCGAAAAAAGCAGCTATGTAACTTTTCTTGATTGAATCACTTTTGCAGAAAGAATGAGAAAAGCGTGAACGAGCATAAAAGCTCCCAGGGTGAAACAGCTGGGTGTGCTGACTGCAATCACCGTAGACTTGTGGGCTTCAATATAGATGAATAGATGTATAAACACAAATCGACGACTCACGTTGGCGATGTGTGGCGAGGAACCGACAAATTTTCTTCTCTGCTAGTGGCTGGGGATGCTGGTACCCCACGACGCTAGTAAATCACAGCTGTACACGAACATGCTTCACATACTTTCGAAGTTAAGCTTTACCGAAGCGATTCTACTAAGCGCCGAGCTTTTCGCGGTATCTTCGAGTGGTTTGGGGGATGGCAAAAGGGTGAGATTGAACTAGACAAGATAGGAGTCTCTCGGCACGCGTTCTCTTTTTCTTACTTCCGCTTCACTTTTTTCCTTTAGCAACCACATCCCCCTTCTTTGGTTGCCGCTTCCTGTACGTTTATGTATGGAGCACGAGTTCCTTGGAGAATTTCGAAGAATCGACAGCCCGCATGCTGAACTGCAACCTCGTACGGGGAATAAATTCCATCCTTGGCGATTGTAGTGCCACGCAAAGTAACGGATATCCGCTTTTCCACGTTGTCAATTTATAAGCGCATTGCCAAAGATCCTTTGCTTGGCAGGAGGAGGTCGTACGTGCATTCGTCCACGAAACGAAAACGCAAATCTACGAAATTCACATCTACTCCCGTAATGCATTCTAGAAAATCCCATAAAGTACGGCGAAAACTGGAAAAGCGATGAGAGAGGTCGAAAAGTTCTACCTAGAGCAGCTCGGTTAACCTTTAATCCACCTAGAAAAACAAATCCTAGACGGAATTCAAACTCGTTGCCCGTTATTCATGCACAGTGATCATGCTGCAACTGATAGGCTTATAACCATTCAAAATAGAACGGCTTTTATATTTTCGAACCTCTCTGCATAATCCGAGTATATTCATACTGTGCAATAACGTTAAATATTGTGCAGAAATTTTATTGGAATATTAGAATAAATGAAAGAGGAAATATTTCAATCTTCTCTAACAAGAAATATATGAAAAGTGTTAATTTGTTATGACATAAAATACCATACGATGCAAAAAATATTGGTTAATATTTTCAAAATGTTGCATCAAAGTAGGGCAAACACTCTAAGCTAATTCCGCCCTTTGTACTCTGTGTTACTCTTTACAAAGAGTAGTTTTTTCCATTAAAGTTTGCAAGGACACTTTTTCATACAATTTTTAGAGTCATTTCACACCTCTAGCGTTAGAGTGTTTTTTCATGTGGTTTATGGGTAACAGTAAAATACTGCTATATTTCATGTTGCCACGAGATGTTTTATATTTTCAAAATCCTCACTATATGATGTTTTCTAAAATTTGTTAATTTGTAATTATAGTAATAATGTTTTATTTAAGACAGATCGAGAATTCACTCAAACATTTTATTTATTTTGCGTCTAAAGTACGTACCTAGTTCAGAAAAATAATAGGTTTCAGAAAGTTTAATTACATTTTCTTTTTATATCTTTTAACTTCCTCAACATAAAGCATTAAATATACGGGAAAATCTATAGAACTTTTAAGTTTTATGTCTTTCGCGGTTTAGCGCTACTTCCAGCATTTTTAATGGTCAAAGTTTAGTTTACTTTCACACTTATATCTTAAAATACGCTGACCTATAATCTTTGGATACTACGGAATTTTTCAAATAGACGGAAACTGAAGTTAAAACTGTTGAACTTACTATTAAATTTATCAAGAAAAAAAAGAATGTTTAAAAATTGGTGGTTGGAAAATAAAAACTAAGTTAAGTTAATTATACAATTACAACTTCGGTTCAGAAACTTAAATTTAGGGAAAATAACAATGGTATTAAGCGCTTTCATGCACATATGTATAATTAATTTCAACAAATAATTACTCGCGCAGGCAGTATTTATCGAATGGTCTGAAACGTGTAAATACCATCACGTTGGTTGAAAATCTATTAGTATAGGAATGCAGAACCCGATTTGCGAATTTCTGTTCAGCTTAATTACTCATCTATTAGTGTGATGAAATCTAAGGAAGGAATTCTAAAAAGTTGTCCTCTCGTTATATACGTCTTTGGTAAATTCTCTCATGACCGGGAACTAGCGAGAGAAAATAAAAAATAAAGGCGTAAAAAGCTGGGGCTTTGAAAAGAAATCTTTTTCTTCATTCAAAACTCAACCAAATGAAAAACTCATCCGCTTGAACGTTAGAAGCTTTTATTGTTTCGCGTAAAAAGAGTAAAAAAAAATTTGGGTGGGGAGATTTTCCCTACAAGACCGCGAAAATGGGCTTCCGCTCTATTGAAAATACAACACTTTTGCGTCGACATGGGTTTCATCGCGGTGGAAATGCAATGTGTTTCCGCGTACGCATTATACAAGCAATATAGTAGTTGTGCACAGAAGCAAGCGAATCGTGTCACGCGTGAGGGTAGTCATTAACAGAATTGCTGTACAAAAATAGGATAAAAATACTAAAAATATTTTGAGTAGTTATTTATTAAAGAGATCGTAAGAAAATGCTATCAAGAAAAAATTCGATGGTTCTACAGTGTTTAGTCTTCTTAGTTCAAAGTATTAAATTACAATATTTTTTCAATCCATATTTCATTACGCAATAATTTATTGCATCAACGATATCGATATGTATACGATAAATATCGTGAAGCAAATCTAACTCGTGAAATCGCAATTGTGATTTTAGGGTTTTTTATTTCACATGAATGAAGTAGTGATGCCCGGAGAGCGCAGACAGTAAATTCGCAATTTTCAACGTTTTTCTCTGTTAAGGGTTTTTATTTAAGCATCAATTTTCAAAGCCACTCGTTTTTCAACGTATCCAGTGTTAAACCAAACGATTTTTATCCAATTTTACAATCACACACGAAACGAGTTCTCATTTCGTAATACAAGTCCTGATTTAATTGGTTGATATAGACTGAAAAACTATTACTTTTCATTTTAAAATTGTGCTTCAAAATAACCAGAATAAACGAATAAATCCGTGTTATATTGTCTCAAATTTTTCATTGGTGGAATAGTATTAAGAATTTGTGTAATCGAACGTTTTCATATGTCATGAAAGAATTTCGCAATTTTAAGAACGAATATTAACTGTAAATTTTGACATAATTAAACATATATGTTTGCAAAGTAGATATCCGCTTTGGAATCGATTATATTTACATAAGTTAGAAGAAAATGTTGCGCTTATCTTGCTTTAATATGCAATCATCAATTTTAAATGTTTAATTAGATGAATTAATGCAACGAAAATAAATGGGCCGATAGTTATGGTTTTTAAGACTACTTATCTTAATTTCTTTGACATATATAGTAGTGCCTAATGTGCCGTAATTAGTCGTTTATTCTACATTAAAATGTAAGTTAGAGCATCGAAATACATTGAAATAATTATAAGAGTGAACTGGAGACTTCTTATCGTATAATTTTATCATCAGTAGCTCTTATGGACCACTTTATTTCTTTTTCATAATCTTTACTGACTTACGATTTGCTTTTTCCAGTGACTTGCACTGTCATTATCACAGAAATATTTTTTTAAAGCTCAACTCTTAAATCCACTTATTTTATGCATGTAATTGCTTGTATTGATTTTTTTAATTTTTTAAATCAACTTATCTCATTACCTCTGTTTTGATAAAAGGCACATCAAAGTGCACATATCATGTCAGATAATCCGCATGGGGAAAAGGATGCTTAAACTAACAGTTATAATCCCCAGTTGAAACTTAACGATGAATACATTAAATTTACCGCATTCACTAATTACTGCTGTCTCCATAATATCGAGTCAAAGTTCGAATCTGTGTAATGACTTCTGGTAAAATGTAGCTGCGCCCTTTCCCTTGAGTAACCAGCATATGTGAAAATATGATGTCTCGCTTTAATGTGCAAACTGTGGAACAAATATCGGGAAAAAGGAACTTTAACTTAGCAACAGTTTAACTTAGCAACAGTATTTGGTAAAGACAAGTTTTTCGAACGATTACTTTGTGTAATTTAAATACATAAATACGTATCTATTGCGATAATAGGAGTCATTTATTGTCAATAAACATAAAATTATGCCGGCTTTGATTTCTGTTATCGAAACAGGTCTCTAGTGCAAATATTGTAAACTGGCTATACTAGCAGCGACGCTAATTAGCGCTACCATCAACTTCATACGAATCTGCTTCCGTTATTTGACTTTAATTGTTCTTAGTCGTTTGAAATTGTCTACTTATCTTTAGTCTTCTCTTTTTATGGGTCGTAAAAATTGCAGATGACTTTCACGTGACTGCAACGAAATATCAAATCATTACCATTCTGAGATTAACAACATATAATTTATTGCACTAGAGCTTAGGATAAAATAATATTTTTAATTGTCATTTTGCAGATAGTATATTTTTCCTGACAAATAATTTATTGAATGAGAAAATAAATTCCCAGACTTTTATGAAACAGGTTTCAGTATTCACGTTTGACTGCAGTAAAAAAAGAGATTTGAAAGATTTTATTGCAATGAAAATTATAACCCTGAGACTATTTTCAGTAAAAATTTTCAGACATTCTCTGGCTAGAGATAACATCTCGATATTTAATAGTGTACCTATTTTTATTCTCATTATGCTAAATTATTGTAATTTCACATTTTTGTTCGGTTGACCTGCAATGTCGACTTTCAATTCATTATTGGTTAATAAGAATTTGATCTTCTTAATTACTAAAAACGAATATATGAAGAATTCACGGAATGGTTTAGTTTGTTTAATTTTCCTTCATTTCGGATCATTAACGATATACAATATCGACAATATTTTATTGTTAATTTTGTTATATTTCAAATATATTTAACTTTCATGTCTCAAAAAGTTTGATAAATTTTTCTAGACTTATTTTAACCGTTACACTGCCTTCACTGGTAATGGTGCACTTTATTTTAATTATATAATAATGTGATTCAACAAGAAGAATAATTTATAGATTTTAATTAGTAAATAAACCCCATGAATTCAAACAGCTTCCTGACTATACAACATAGTACGTTTATCTATGAAAACTGATAAGATTGTACAATATTTATAACTTCATTTGCCCCAATTTCATAAGCCAAAGATTAATTCAACTTCTAAATTTGGAGCTAAAAATTGTTAAGTACTACTTAAAATTCAATCAATTTCCGCTGTTGAAAAAACCATTGACCGCAAAATGTACATCGTGAACGATTCTTCGTTAATTTAAAATTAATTACTTGTTGCTATGATCTCTCATTCATTTGGTGAAGTTAATTGAAAAATTAAATAGCATTTAGGAAACTTATTCTTTACATACGTATATAACAGGAACCAGAATCTAATCATTTATTTTCTCTCGTTAGAGTAATCAAAATTTTAAATACTGTATTCAAGATACCCTTCGTCCTCATAAAATATTTAGTATTATAAAGTTGAGAAATTAAAATTGTAAATAAGTGATCACTTTAGAAGAATGAGTGCGCAGATTTTAAAAATTTGAGGAATTCATCACGTCTTGCTGAAACTTATTATTATTAATTACTGGTCGGACTATAATCCATACAACTGATACAAATCGCAGTGCATTGTTCTCCCTAATTAGAGAACCGTCATTAACAATAAACTCCAACTCCCTCGTTTGCTTGTTTCCTCACGCCCGAAGACGTAATCCTCAGCTTGCCATTTCATGCGCAGATTATGTTAAAACTGAATCTACTTGAGATACCAGAGTCCTGCTCATCAGATTAATTTGTCTTTGCTACTCGTGGGAAATCATTGTCTCGTGCAAAATGTTCGATTAAGCAGTACAACGGCGGAACTTGAAATTAAAACAGTAGCTAAGTAAACGTCGTGATAAAGCGTCGTGATAAAGCGTCGTGATTTATACAGATTACTAATTTTTCATTGCATCCTATTAAAATTCGACATATATGATAGAAAATTAATTAAAATGTGATAAAAATTGTCTCGTTTCATCACTGGTAATAAATACAACACTTCATAAAAATATCTCATATAAACCGGCTGTACTCCATGATTAAAATATTTTAAATGTATTTCTTAAAATCTAATGTGTCTTTTCTTTTTTTTTGTAGGTGTGCAAGGATTAATAGACGTGACAATTCGAGTTCCCACAGCTGTCGCTGAAAATTCGACTGTCAATATGACGTGTCTATACAACTTAGGCGATCTTCCTTTGTATACAGTTAAATGGTACAAGGGACTAAAAGAATTCTACAGATACATTCCAAAGGAAATGCCACCCATGAAAGTGTTTCTACCACTTGGAGCAAAAGTCGATGTAAGTGTCTGTTTAAATATAAAATTTAATTTAATGCTACAATAATATTAGATGAACTAATAGGATAGAAATTTTGTACTCTGATCTTTTCATTTCTGTCTCTTCCTGTCCATTTCAGTTAAAAAAACTGAATATCTTTCTATTTGTTTTTTTATCAAGGAGACTTTAATTTGATGGGATGAATGTAATTAGGTAATACCATTACAATATCTATAATAGATTGTGATTATAAAGACCTTCCGATTAATGCTCCTTACAAAGGACATCTTGAAGTCCACGCAATTATCTTGTCTACTGCTAAAGCGATAACGGATGGGAAGCGAAGTCATTGAACTGGAAAAGGATTTGGTCGTACAGGGTTCCCAATCGTACGTTAAATTACGGCACTAGAGACCGTCTTTAGCCGAAATCTCTTGGCAAAGCGTATAATGAGAAATCTTAGAGAAGGGATAAAGTTTACTGAGGTTCACTGACAGACCCATAGCTATTGGTACATTAAGCTCAGATTCCTCTACGTAAACTCTAAACTACTCGATTCAGGTCAACGTTTTTTAAATCATTTTTTTCCTTCTATTATAAGCTTACACGAAAAAACTAGTTATCGAAATTTTCCTTGACTCTCAGAGTGGTTAAGTAGTCAAAGAAAATTTCGCAAACTGTCACGATGGAAAACGATCACTGTCAATTAAAAAAAATGAGATAAGAGCTTATTACTTATTACTTACAATGATCGTTTTTGCCCGTGACCCTTCAATTCTTTTCTGAAAAGTACTTGAGATATTAAAAAATGTTAATGAAATATATAAAAAAACTCTTGACCTATCCAAAAGTCGATGAAAGTCAAGGAAAGTTTCGATAAATAATTTTTTCCGCGTATGTCTTGAGAATAATGAGCATGTCTAAAAAAAAAAGAAATTGATCAAGATAAATTTTCTTTGAAACATTTTTGTTTAACTAAATATGAAAATTTTTAAACCTGATTTTAATTAGCCAGTATAAATATTATGGTTTGAGTGACAAATAAGAAATTCTAAAATAGTAGTAAACAGGTAATGGCTTTGCTAATAATAAGCCGAGAACGTCAGCGAATTACGATGCGTTCGGGTCATTAACGAATGTGTGCATTGTAACACGCAGAGGAAACTTAAACGACCGTCGACACAATGGATTTTCAATTAGATTACCGAGCAGAAAGTACTGACATTGCAAGGCCGATAAATTTTGTCACGTAATATATTCAGCGGTCTAAACAAGTATTAGTCTTTCCAAAGTTTATTAAACGTCACATTATTAAAAATAACGGGAAAACATTTCGAATTTATGTCCCGAAGCGATGCGAACTGCTTTTATTAGTAGATAAAATAATTAGAGTAATGCAGAGCATATTTCACGGGGTGGTTTTACCCGTAAGGTGCAGTTATAAATATATAAATATATGTGGATAGTGTTTGCTTTAAAATTTAATATACTTTTTTAGCAATTCTAGAAAAGGCACCATAATTACTGAAAATACGATGACTATATGAGCTCGCCTTGTAATAAATTTGCATAGGAATAGTAATCGCGGTCCTCTCGCCACGTTACCAAAGTCACACGCTCGAGACGAGTATGTATGTGCCAGTTGCGACTGAACAGGCCGAAATTGATTGTATGATTTATACGCTGCCACAGGCAACATATAATTAATCGTCGTTGTTGCAAGGTATTGTTTGTTACGCGAACGCGCGTGCGAGCGCGATCGATTCACAATAAATAGCACTTGGCTCCGTATGCTCGGTCAATTCTGTGGTTGGCGATGCTAAATTAACTCAAAATTCGGCAGACATTCGCTGTCATCACTCGTTCGTTGGTATAATGTAAGCTCGTCGATCAAGCGTTTTGTAAAATTCCGGCCGTCGACGTACTATACGTATCATAACAACCTTTATCGAATAAAATAACATTCTAACGTCTAAGCGATGCTGGGTGATAGTTTCAGAATCACCCGCTTCAGGGTGACAAGTTTTGCATCTTTTGGTCACTTCAAATACATGGTATTTATGAGACTGAAGTTTGCAACGTTTTCGATAAACGAAAATGAAAATTTTTTCTTTTTTCTATAAATACACAAGATCCAAAATTTTCTGGTGGAAAGTAGTTGTATACAACCCAAAAAAATAATCTGCCAAAGTTTTAACCCCCCTGCGAATTTGGAACTCACCCTACTTCATCCCTTAAAATTAAAGAATTCACAAAAATTACCCTAATTCGTTGGGTCAAAATTTTATTGCTGATAATAGATTTTCTCAAAGCTAACAGACACCCCAAAAACTTTCATCTCCCTAATTCATTTGGAACTCACTCCATATCATCCCTCAGACCTAAAAAATTCACCAAAAATTTTCTAATTCGTGGGTTCAAAATTTTATTGTTGATGATAAGTCTTTTCAATGCTAAAAGACATCTCAAAAAGTTTCATCCCTCTAGCTCATTTGGAACTCATCCCATATTCACCAAAAACTTTTTGGTTTAAGGAATGACATGGGGGTGAATTTCAAATGAGCTAGAGGGATGAAACTTTTTTAGATGTCTTTTAGCATTGAAAAGACTTATTATCAACAATAAAATTTTGATCCCATGAATTAGAGAATTTTTGGTGAATATTTTAGGTCTAAGGGATGATATGGGGTGAGCTCCAAATGAGCTGGAGGGATGAAACTTTTTAGCGTTGAAAAGACTTATCAGCAATAAAATGAATTGGGGGATCAAAGTTTTTGGAGTGTCTTTTAGCACTGTGAAGGCCTATTATCAGCGAAAAAATGTTGTCCCAACGTACTAAAGTAATTTTGGTGAATTTTTTAATTGTAAAGGATAAAGTAGGGTGAGTTCCAAATGCGCGGGGGGGTTGAAACTTCGGGAGGTTATTTATTGGGTTACATAGTACTACTTTCCATCAGAAAATTTTGTATCTTGTATGTTTTAGAAAATTTTTTTTTTTCATTTTCATTTATCGTAAACGTTGCAAACTTCAGTCTCATTGATATTTTACGAATTTATGTTGAAAATATTAGATTTACCTTTATTAATTTTTAATCTTGGAAAAGGCGCTAATGGATTCAGTTCAATTTTAAAGCTTCCTCGTTTTACCATTAGCTACAAGCTTCTATAGTAATAACAGTCTCTTCTCTAAATTTACATTAAAATCTCCTTTTTTGTAAAATTTCAGTTAAATCGAAGCAGCGCACATTCCGTGATTTTAAAGGATGTTCAGACGGATTTAACTGGAAAATATCGCTGTGAAGTTTCCACGGACGCTCCAAAGTTTTATACAAAAGTGGAGTATGGACATTTACAAGTCGCACGTAAGTTAAAAAATTCATCTTCAGAAACAAATTCGGACCTATGACGGTTCTAATGTTATTTAGCAATTTTATCAAGTGATACATCTAAGAAGGAAAAATTCCCGAAGGTCTGGCTGTCGATTAGCTTGAAGATGAAGTTTAATGAAATCCGATCAAATATCAAGGGAGAGAGGAGTGATATTGGGAAGTTTGTTCTTGTTTCTCATAGCACTTTGCAAAATGGTATGGTTCGCACGATCTTGAATGTATTGAGAGTTGCAGCTTGTTTCGAACTAACCCAAGTAGAATGTCCAGGGATAGGATAGAGACTATGATCGAGGTTACACAGTCAAACCCTCGCACAGACGACAACTGTTTTGATCATCTTGAAGCTTATTCTCCAAGTTGGACGTTACACTGCAGCACGTCTGTTACTTCCCTACGTTCCGTTTCTCATCTCTACTTCGTCCCAGTTCCTTTCATTTATATTCCGCACATGCACAATCATATAACTTTCCCAAGTATAATTCGAGAAGAACGACTTTCCGAAGCAAAAATTTCCCACTTTCCTCCCTTCTTTGTAGTTGTACTGAAATTCTATCTTGAGGCAAGTCCAGATGGGTGAAAAGTGACTCTTTTCTTTTCCGCGGGATAATCGAAACTTGTGTCTCATGTAGGTTCTATGCGAAAAGTATTCGCTCAACGTACGTTAGCTTCGAGAGGAAATTTTCCAAAGAGTAGAATATTGAATAGCATTCTAACATTACGGGTAATATGTATTCAAGTAGGTCACCGAATTTCTGAGATTTTTTACTTATTTTCACCCGTCCATTTCTAGAAATATTGTTGAGCAGAATAGGATAAACTTGGTTAATAAATTGGAAATATTAAAAAAACTACAAATATTCAATATTTCATTAAGTTTGAATTTCAACAGCAGCATTCCGAAGGCTTTTTAGCCAGGGTGAAAAAAAAATACTTAGCTAGCATCATTCTCTTTGAAAGGACAATGAGCACGAGCGGCAAAGGCACCAATTGATTCGAGTCGAATTACGGATCCAACTTTTTGTGGACCGTTAAATTTTTCAGTGATACGCCTCCTTTCAGTGACAGGAATGGCTCGCGTATTTCACGCGCGTCCCACCTTTTCTTTATCTTTTGGGATCTGCCCACGTAGAAAGCATAGCATTGTCACCGTAATCGCGCCCAATTAAAACGAAGTTACCCGACAGAGAATGGAGCTCGCTTCTACCACGGAGTTCCTCAGTACGACGACCTATACGAATTCCAGGATTGGTTGATAGACCTGTCGCTAGCAATTTCATTTCCAATGATCGCGAAACATTTCCAACCGTAAAAATTGCAGTTTCTGTTCACAGAAAAAAGTTTTTTATTGCCATCCCTGTAATTGTTCGTTTCGTTGAATTTGCTCTGTAAATTGGATCAGCTGCTTCTCTGACATATATATGATGGACACATTCAACATTCACGGTTTCTCGGAAATCAATTACAACTACAGTTGTGAAGTCATAAATAGAAGTTTTGATTGAAACTAAAAAAATTCATAACTGAGTAATATCCATTTGATATTTGAAAAATCTGCACCAGTTTGCTCGATGCTCTTTCAAAACTAATTCTGCTAGTGGCTAAAAGAGAATTGAATAGAGGATCTTCATTTTTTACTGTGGTTTTCCCACAACCATGCTTGCATAACTAACAGCCTCGTCTTATTCAATTTACTGAATGCGACCATGTCCCACAGGCTACATGAATGATTACCCTTCGCTTAATTTCTCAATGGCTTTCCCTAACCACACTAAAGGATAGGTAACGTCGTTACTGCTTTGAAAAATTTGAAATTATCGAAGCACTTTCCTTTCTTTTAAAGAAAAGTTATAGTAGGAAAGTTCCCATTAAAATTAATTGGTTTAAAAATTCAGCTTTAGAGCAGAGAAGTATGGTTTTTAGAAATATATTCTCCTGAAAGCTCTTATAAAACGTGACAAGCATATAAAATTTATTTTATAATAAAGCTGAAGAAGTACTTCAAGGAGCTTTTCACAAAATCACTGCCAGGTGAGAAATATCATTTAAATAATATACTCGTCATGAATTTTTATTTGAAAGATTTTAAATTAACTAAACCTATTTAAAATAATACATTCTCTGATGTGAATGTAAAAATAAGGTGTTAAGTAAACTGTTGTAAGTACATATAAGGTATCTGGACCCAATATGGCCTAAATACACTTTTCTGATTTTGTCCTTTTTTGACTTTGTCAATAAAAATTTGGTTACATTTTTATTTACTCAAAAGCATTTATTTTTCACAAGCATTAATTAAAAGTAAATTTTTTTCACGTTAAAACTACTTAAAAAAGCAAAAAGAAAAAACGTTAGGTAGGCCATAATGGGTCCAGGTACCTTATTAAAAGGTTCTCTGAAAGGTTAAACATCTTTTAGATCGAATGCCAGAGTGTCACTGGCCTATAAAATTCTTTTCCTGTTATACATGGAGTTTTTTTTTTTTTCTTTTCTTGAAAATATTTCGTCGTACCGTTCGATGGGACGTGCTCTCCTTTACTGTATTCTACACTCTATAGAATCCTCTCAGTTTTTTGTGTTGTGAGAGGATAATGTATAGGGATAAAGTAAAGAGGACAACTAGACTAGACAGGGTCCAGGATAACAAAAAAAGACTTCCGTTGGAACGTTCTATTGTTGTGTTAAAAAAACATAAATTTACAGGTCTTCCGAAAGGAAATCTTACGGTCCGAATGGAAAAGCGAAGATATGCTGTTGGTGATACTGTACGAGGGAATTGCACTGCTCCACCGGGAAGTCCACCAGCCAACATTACATGGACTGTTAACCGACATCCGGTAAGTTCCCATAAGTCCTATAAGTTCAGTAAGCTTACTAACTACTTTTAATGAAACAAACCGGTATTCAGTCTAGCAATTTCGATTACAGGTTATTAGCTTGAAGGTACGAGCCTGTTATATCACAGTAATGGTCATTTACAATAACTTTCGTAATAATCCGAGACGTGTCTGACCGTATATAATCTCATATGCAAAGTTTTATTTCTCCTAAACGTTATTTTATTTTGGACATATAAAGTTTTTATGTTACTTTTTCTGTACTATAGGTGTACAGTTGTATAGTATATATACACAATTTTGTAGTACAGTTTTAGAAATAAGCATTAAAAATAAGCACTGTAAAATTTTTGCATAAGCATTTCTCTTCTTTCATTGCACATTTTGTTTATTTCCATTGTAAATTACTGATGCGCATCCTCGATTTTAATTGAATATTTTACCGGCTGTGTATTGCAAAACGCGATTGTTTACAAATAATTATACTGCAATCTGGTACGGTTTCAATATAACTATTCACATGAAAATTTTGAGTTAATTACCAATTATTCATAAATAAATTGGGAGTGCTATCATTGATTTTTAACTCTGCATCTGTTCGTAAAATTAAAATATTAAACATATTTATTCATGCACTTTCATTGACAAATTATGAAACTTTTAAATAATTGCCTTAATCTAGCCTTTATTATTAAACGAAAAATGGCGTTCGTTTTGATACTAAGATTCGGTCATGTACTTTATGTCATAATTTATGCAAAAAAAAATCTTGAAAGCGAACGCAAAAGCATCATTACTTTTTTTTTGCATAAAATATGTGGTTAAGAGTAACAGGTGATGTTTACGTCAATTTTGTACGGTTAAAGGGCCTTTTACCACATCGAATATAAAAATCCTTTACGCTTGATATAGAAAATAGAAAAAAAGTTTTTCTCGTCAGACCAGTAGCCTGGATCATTTGTTAGCAATTATATAACACCAATGACAAGGCAGTCTGCGATCTCGCCGATAAGATTTTGCATAATGGAAATAACTCGGCCGAGCCGTCAGTCGGAATGTCGCTGAGGAAGTAGATTTTCCGGCGATACATCGTGATTTGCATACTTATTCCCGAGAAATATGAAATCAATCCTCACGAAAGTGTACTTGGAGTGCAACGATGGGAGAAGAGGGTTGGGAGATATAGGAGGGCGAAGAGCAGCGATACAGGCGAATCCACTTCGCCCGGGGAATGCATTAGCAAAAGCCGTTATTGCTAGCCGCACTATGGAAAATTATTAAGCGCTTGCCAGGAGCACTTTTGTCTTTCCTATCGTCGCTTTACGCCCACTCGAGTCAGAATTTCAGAACTTCATTACTTTTTCATAATTAAATTCAGAACAAACATCCATAATTAAATACAAACAAACTAGAGCATTGTTTTTATTTAAATAAAGATCACTCAGCGATTGCAAAGCAATCTGTATATCAAAGTATATCACTGGATATACTTTGTTTTGAAGTAAATAAATAAAATAATTATAGAAATTCGGTCCAAGGGGTCAATCATGTAACTTTCCAATTTTCTCATTGTTCCTAAATAATTGTGGGTTTTCCTCCTAAAATCGCTCTCACATAGGCTGATTTCAAGATTAAAAAGACGCTAAAGGTGTTGAAATTTATACGTGTGACAACTGAAATTAAAAATAATGAACTAATACGGATTCAGGATTTAAATTCGCTAATGCATTTCATTTTTTATGAGGTTATACCATTTATTTATTCAATAGCAATAGAGAATAATTAAAACTTATAATATAAACATGATCAATTTTGTTCATTTACGGCTTTATAGATTAACTAATAAAAACTAATAGATAAATTAGGAATTAAAGTCGAATATATTGAAATAATCTACAATTTTTTATTTTTTTTTTCTAAACGGAAATAAGAATAGACACAATTAAGTTATGCCTTATTCATTATAATTTTTATAATTTTATTGTAATTTATATATAAAACCCGAGTAGAAATCGCCATATCAGGGCCCCGATCGGTGATGAAACGCCGCGCCCGACCGGGGCCCGATCGGAAATCG
>JAUESH010000024.1:16150051-16171721 GCA_032275165.1 Synergus magnus
TGTTCGATACGCCCTAATGAGCACGCTATAACATGATCCTAACCTGAAAAATGGAAAACTGAATGAAAGATCACGAAGAAAAGAACGAGTAGAAATAAATTTATAGGAAATTATAAATTTGCTTACCTTTGGCTTCTGGTGTAATTTTATCTAGGCATGATCCAGATTCCTGAAATTTGGTCTGAGCAATTTTCAGAGTTTGTAAAGAGTCCTGGAAGACGGTGAGTTCCTGATCCAATTGCTGTTTCAGTAACGTGAGTTGCTGAAGATTCAATTTTGTCAAGTCGATTTGCTGAAGATGAGGTTGTTCCGCTAGTGATATTTGAGACATCTTGTAGAATTTTTAATTAATATGGATAAACTATCTTCGTGACGCGGTTTATTTTCAGATTCAGAGACTTGACAATGTGACCAAACACGGTCAACACAAACGACTAAGAAATTTTTTTTGACGTAATGAAGATGATGACGCCACTGTCGCCGATGGTGTCCCACCTCTTGGAAAAACCCTGAACTCATTTAATGATCACACCATGGTAAGTAGAGTTGCAAAGGGGGAATATTACCTTGAGAACGGTAACGAGAACAATAATATAACCGAGTATATTACCGACCATTCTGATCGAAAGTTACCACTTTTTTTTGAATCCTAAATTCTGAAAAAAAATAAATTCGACAAAGAATTGAAAATAGCTTTAATACTTATTATATTATTTATAGAATGTCTTATTCAAATGTTTTACGACTACATTAAAACGTAGAATTCAAAATATTTTCAAAAGTTTATTAAGAATGTTCAACCCAATGTGCTGCAAATAATAGATTTTACAACTTTTTACGTAAATTTATTTTAAGAAATGTCAACACGTAATTATACTTATATTTCATAATTAGATTCATTTAAGGGCATGTGGTAATTACCATAAGAGAAAATTTATTTTCCGCAACTTCACGCTCACAATAATAAATATTTTTTGCTAAAAATAGGTCATTTACCTCCGTTTCGTTCAGATGAAGGTAAATGGCCTAGTTTTAGGAAAAAATATTTATTACTGCAAGCGTAAAGTTGCGGAAAATAAATTGCTCTTATGGTAAAGTATCACATGCCCTTAACGATCTTAGAACTATTTTGAATTGCAATGTATATTTTAAAAACGAAAATTCTCGTATATTCTCCGGAAGGAGAGTATTCTCGGTAATATTCTCGAGAATATTACCCAATTTTATATGACTGAGAATTTTACATCTCTAATGGTAAGAGGATCGCCAACAGAGTGTTGACGGTGTCGACTAGTAGAAATTACGCTTTATATCAAAGGATGGCACTACGGTGTCTAAAACTTTAATTTCTTATCAAAAAGTAACATTAAACAACAATTTGCTCTACATTTTTTGCATTAATTTATTTTATAATTTAATTATTATAACTTATTTTTCGAATTATTATATTTTATTGTTTAATTTTAAAAATCTCAGATTTAAAACTTTAATTATCAAGTGTAAATTAATAAATGATTATTGATAGATGTATTTAAACAAATTATAGTAGTTTAAATAATTTGAAAAAGATTTAAATAAGTATTTTGTCTTAAAACATTAATTAGCTCATAAAATTAAGAAAATATTATGACGGCCCCCATCCGAGTACAATCAAGCCAAATGCTGCTTAACTTTAATGATCAACCAAAATTGCATGTCTCCATGTTTACACAAAACAATAATAAAGATAATATTCTTGAAGTTTTATAAATTGCATCAAACAGAGTAAATAAATTTAATGTAGTTCAAGAGAAAAGGGGAAGAAATAATAATTTAAATTATAAATATTGACAAAATATTATCACGGCAAGTTTTAAGTAAAAACATGTATGAAACATGTATATCATCTTATATACATATTTCAAGTAAATATGTTCTATAAAAAAATGAAACTTGTCAGTTTACACCTAAAAATCTGTCAAACAATCATGGCATCCGGCATCTAACAAACTAAATTAAAAATGTAGTTTTTATTTCCATGCAATATATTCCAACATATTATCAATAGTAGTACAACAAACAAAATGATTCAAAAACATAAAGGAAAGAAGAATGAATCAAAGCACTCGAGAAGAAAAAAAATCGATATTACTGAAGATGAGGAGAGGGCTGAGAGGTTAAACGCAATCAGCAAAAAGAAAGAGGAAAGGATGGTTGAGGTAAAACGTGACTTGGAGGAGAAACTCAGAAGAAGACTGATTGTAAAGAATTCAGATTTGAAAAAGGAGGCCAAAGAACAAGAGAGGCAGCTCAGAAATCAAAAGAAATCCTTCAGTGAAAAGCAAATGGTTGAAGTACATAATTTAAATTTATTCATTCTTATAGATATTATTTATTCATTCGGAAACAGCCCGCAAATAATTCTTGAATCATTTTTTATGGTGAAAGATCTAGAAGAAGAAAAGAAAAAAAACAACTTTCAATAAAGACCTACACTTTTTTTAGATTCGCAATGAAATGAAAAAAATTATAGAAGCAGGTGTGGAGAAAGTAAATGCTAATAAAATTATTTACGAAAAGATAAAATTTGATGGAAAGGACAAGATGACTATTGGAGGTGTGAAGTATAAACTAAAAAATAATGTCCACATGGTTGGCTGGGGCAGAGAAAGTGTGATGCTTGGAGCTGCTTTGGAAAAGATAATAGGACCGCAAATGAAGAAAGGATTCTTAGTAGTACCTGAAAAAACAGTTTCTGAAATGTGGAATTATCAATCCTGGTATCCTAAACTAGATACAAAAATCTCATATTTTGAGGTAGGCGTGGAGGGCCAGCCAAATGGAAAAACTTGGGAGGCTAATAAAAAAATAGCAGAGTATTGTAAGAAGCTGAAGAAAAAAGACATTCTTGTGGTTATTCTTTCGGGAGGGACCGACGCTCTTCTTTGTTTGCCAAAGGGCAATATTGGTATCAAAGAGAAAATTTATTTGTTAGAGAAACTGAAATCTGCGAAAGCCAGCAAAGAAGAAATTAATACCATAAGGAAGAAACTGTCTCAAATAAGAGGTCATTTCCTTGTAAAAATCACAGACATAATTACATAATTATTCCGAAATATAGAAAATTTTGTTCATTATAGGTGGTGGACTGGCACGATTGGCATATCCAGCAAAGGTAATTACAATAATTATGTCCGATGTTCCTGGAGACAATATCTCTGAAATAGCTGGAGCTCCCACTGTCTATGAACCATTTACTGATAAACCAAACTCAATTTTAAATCAATATCAGCTACATGCAAATATGCCAAGTTCGATGAAAAAGATTTTAGAAGAAATTCCTCCACCTGAGCCAACTAAGATGGTTAACGTGAATGGAAAATATAAATTTGTTGATTATCATATCATAGCCGGAATAACAGATGCTCTGGAGGGTATGGCGAAAGCTGCCTTTCAATTGGGATATGTTCCAGTCAAAGTGAATGCGTCTTGCATAGGCAGAGTACAGAAGATGGGTCGAGAGTATGCAAAATTTGCATCCTTGATCATCCTAGCAGTCGAGAGGAAGGTATCAAAGCTGGAATTCTATAAGGCCATGATCGATAGCTCTATACTATCTCTTTCAGAAGAAAAAGTGAAGGAGATTTTTCCATCGAAGGAAAAATGGGGATTAGGTTTGTGTCTGCTGATGGGAGGACGAGCTCTAGTCAATATTGCTGATGGTCATGGTCGAGGCGGTCCGAATCAAGAGCTGGCATTATATTTTTCTATGTACTGGTATTTAAGATGTAAACAGTATCCAATTTTGAATGAATACGTTGTTTGGTTTTTGGGAGGAAGTTCTTCTGGCAAAGAGGGAAATACTGAAGTAGCTGGGGCCTATGGTTATGGCGATCTTGCTAGTGGAGTTTATAATAAATTTCAAGAATTAAGTAATTGGTACGAAAAGGCTAAGATGAGAATGAGGAAATTGATGGAGCAGGATCCAGAAAACACAGAAACAAAGGTTTTAGAATTGTTACTATTTAAGATCCATTAACGAACAGTTGGTAATATTCCGATTTTCAGGAGGCTTTGCAACTTGTGAAGAATTTAGAAGATGAAAAATCAAAAGTAGAAGCTATATTACCAGACAATGTACTTAGAAACAGCAACACAAATTTCTTCTTTTTGAACATCAATGATGGTGAAGAACTTCTGGAACTGGGAGATGGTTCTGGAAATACTTCTACGAACGTTAGAGATTTGCATATAATTCGAATAGTGCGTTTCCAATGTAATTGCGATGGAGCCTGCTTTAAAAAAATTCCAGAAACTGGTAATGCTAAGAACTGTGCAGATGAAACTTGTTCAACAAGTCAAGATGAAAATCCATTGCGAAAATTGCCATGTTGCCTCAAAACTGGTCCACCCAAAGAAATCGTTTAACAAGTTTCTAAAGCTATGCACACAGAATCGGATAAATACAATTTAGTTTTCTTTGTAGAGTAATATACTTCTTATAAAGCAAAGCATTTCCATAAAATCGCCATTGCTGGTTTGCTTCGTCTCGCTTTAAATTTCCGCATTACTATCCTAGCGGAAATTAGATTCCCACTTGTGAAAGAACTTCATCTCTTGCTTGGTGATATTCCTAAGAGGAAAACCGAGGAAAAAGTTTTATTTTCATATTTAAAGTAAAATATCTTTCGATTCGATCGTTTAGGAAGTCTTCTTATTTGAATATTATCCTGCAAGCATCATGGAACTTTTTATCAACTTAATCAAAATGTCAAAAGATTTTACAGTTAGAAGATTTCCTAACTTGGCAGCCATTAAACTTGTTAAGAGACTTTAAAGATTTTTCTGAATATTTTGTGACCCATTTAAACAGCAGCAAGTATTAGATTAATAGTTAAAATCGATTAAGAAAATAACTTGTTGTTTGATGGAAAGCATGTAAAATATTGTAAAGAAGAAAACTGAACTGATATTTTTAATCTGTTAAATGAATATCCGATACGATACTCACAGATATCGACGAGACTCGAAACCATCAGAGTACGCCACATAGCTTGCATCAACCACAATTGCCTTTACCTGCCATCCCAATTATAGCATAATCACTCACCCGGCAAGAATATAGGTGTATTTTACTCTACCATACGTTTGTTGCGAATTGAATAAGCTCCACAGTGTATAACAATACACGATCCTGTGCCGCGATTAAATTAGAGTTACGTTTTCGCAGGGAATTTCAGCGGAAAGGATTATCCCTCTTCGGATCCGTGCCGAGTTTAGCGAAGGTAATGCGTTGATTACAATTCTAAATTGCCAAAAATTACGACTCCGTATTACCAAGTCAATTCCCAATGTTAAAATGAACCTCCCAGTTTAAATTCTATTCATTTAAACTACGAATTATCCTAATTAATTACTAAACCCCCAAAGTAAAGCTCTCATCAGAGTGATAATATGTTCATTGTTCACAATTTAAATATTGAGTGGATGAATTTAATTTTCAACGAGCAGTGTTGTGTTCTGATAGCTATTTATGTACCTTTGTGTAAAACAGGCGTGAAGAAGTAAATATGGAAATTACTCTAATAAAACAGCTAATTCATTACAATTAAATTGGGATTAGTCATTGAATCACAAGATTTTATGCATAAAGAACAGGCGCACATTGACCGGAAATTCCAGGCTTGTAAGTTGGAATGCTTATAAGGTGGAAACACTGTACACGAAGAATTCGGCCAAATAGTTTACTCATACATACTAAGTTTCATAGGCAGCCTTGTGCTACATTGCGAAAATCCCTAAAGAGGAACGGAAAAGCTTTCTGCAGTTAAATTTACAATGCAAATCGGACGGCCACTAAAAAAGCAAGGAAGCCAAGCTCGAATGGGCGACATATGCCGCTCCTCTGTTCTTTTTTTCGTTAGACCGAGATCTCCGAATAAAATACACGAACTACAAGAGAGGCGTGAGATTTCCATTCAAATTTCCGCTTTATTAGACTTCTGCGGAGCTTTCTGGCAGGTGTTCAATGTATGCACAGAAATCGTAGCGAATAGAGTGCTTAAAGGAAACTATAAGATTCTCTTGTCCAAAATAAAATAAAACAGATTAAACTGCCGAAGAAATCGCTTTTTGTTTTTAGTGTATTTTACGAATGGTATCTTTACACTTTTTTAAAATCTAT
Source organism: Synergus magnus (assembly GCA_032275165.1). Lineage (NCBI taxonomy): Eukaryota > Metazoa > Arthropoda > Insecta > Hymenoptera > Cynipidae > Synergus > Synergus magnus. The sequence continues at coordinate 16,156,215 of JAUESH010000024.1, forward strand.
TTATACTATGTGTATGTATTTTTTATAAATTTACATATTGCCGTAAATGGATGTAGCAAACCTGTTTCAAATTAACATGCATCGTCACGGAATCACGTTAAATAGACAAGTGCGTGTGAGTAGGATAAAATGATTCTAGCTTCTAGGTTGAGATTCTGCATTGCTCGTTGGGTGTACTGAGTAACGAGCGCTGCATATTTAGCCGCGGATTCTCTGCAGAGAGATGCTAATGTGTTAGATATACTCAACATCCCTCTTCTCTCTCTTCCTTTGACTTATTCAATATTTCTCTCTCGATTTTTACATTTTCTGTATTTTTTATGTACATTTATTATGTTAAAAACTTTTAATTCTAGTTAAAAATAATTTTAATATTTTCATAAACGTCATTAAAAGTGTTTTGACTTTAAATACTTGTTTTCCTGACTGTTGAAGAATCTGAGAATCAAAAATAGAGAGGTGTCTAATATTATTTTACAAATAATACCACTAAAGTAATTTGAAACGAATCCTTTACTCAAAATTTTGAATACATTTCAATAATTCAATCATCTTGAAAGCGAACTATTCGATGTTTTATATAATAATATTTTTTTCTCTAATCTATGAACAAGTGATACGATCACAACATGCTGGATAAATTTTTGTCATGTCTCCTGGTATTTTTTCCTCCACCTGGTCAGGTGGACATCTAGATTCCGAGCATCTAGAAATAAAAATACTGATTGTACTTTTTTTGGTTTGCATTTATTTTGACAAATGCAAAGTATATTTTCTATCAATAATAAGATATTATGTTTAATTTTTTAAATAAAAGATCTATAATGGTACATAATTATGTGCAGTTTTGAAAAACTCACGTTGAAACTGCTAATTGTTCAGGTCCGTCACAATGAATAATATTGCAGGAAGATTCGTCATCTGGTATTGGAAATTTTCCTTCGGGACAATTAACTATAATAAATTGAAAAATATTGTTACATAAAATGAAGGGCTCTTTGAATTTATAATACTATTTAAAATTACAGGACAGAGCCATTTTTTACCAAGAAAATTATCAAAAAAATTGAGAATTAGTGAAATTGCAAAAACATACCATACTTGTTTTTTTGTTCTGAAAAAGACACCAGCAAAACAAGACAAAACAGAATTATTAGCTTCATAGTGACGTCCTTTCAAAACTTCGTTGTATTTGCAACTGCACAGAATGGAGGAAGAATTAATGTATATATAAGGTGCTCCTTATCTCCAAATCGAAAATTTTGCTGCCAGTATCATAAACATTATATCTATTGTATATAATTATTTACCTGCTTACTCAATACGTATTTTGCATATTTTCCGAGTTTATAGAATAACAAGTCTATCTTATCTATTAAGCATTGCGTCTTCTTGAATATTATTAAAGTAAATGTCTACATAATAAAATTTTTATTACGAAAAATTTAAAATGAAAAAAACTCTTGCACGACAAACGAGTTCTGCTGGATTGTTTCTCTAAATACAGATTTAAAACATATTATTGTGAAAATTGTTAAATATAATTTTTTATGAGACCTAATTTTTAAAATAAATAATTACTTAATATTACTTTATAAAAGATACTAAAATATCTTTAAAATATTGCTTTATTAACACATGATATACATGAACAGATGTGAATTATTTTTATAGCGACATTAACTTTTTTATATGATAATTATTTTTATGGTGCACAGATTGGACCTCCACAACAGGCAGGATATGTCTCTTTGCTAATTTTTTCCACATCTTTTTGGCCAAGTTCCTTTCCAGGTGGACATCTCAATTCCGGACATCTAAAAATTATAGTGCATTGTTATTATTAATTTAATAGTAAAACTAAAATAAATGTTTAGACCAATTAAAATAATTTACAGTAGAAAACAGTGTTGTCATTTTTTTCCTTTTTTTCTCCGTAACTGTACAGTTTTTAATTAAAATGGTAACGTTTTTATTCTTTATACATTCAAAATTTGAGGCGATAACCAGGGCGGGATGCAATAATAATAAATTATTTTAAGTTAAAATAGACTTACCCCTTCTCTAGAAAACTGCCATCGGCTTTGCAAATAACATGCACGCACTGGCTAGCAAAGCCCGATTGTACGTTTTTGTCAGCCATGACAGGATGCTTGTCATCACAACCCGCTGCAAATTGAAGTAAAATCTCAGTTAATATTCAAAATAATTAGTCTTATTCGAAAGTAGTTTCAAAAATGTTCATTTGCACTTTATAAATAAAATATGAAAAGTACTTACAAAACGACGCAGACTGTTGGGATAATCCCACGCAGACAAGGAATACCGAGAGGACCACTAAGAACTTCATTTTGGTCAGTTGTTGGAACAAAACTGATGAACGAGAGCCAAATCAACCGTTAATATACTCCTTCCAAGTAGGTCACAATTAAAAAACGTACTTTGCCCAACATGGGAAAATCAGAGAACTCTGTGGTGGGGAATTCCCTATTTAAAAGAATTGTATCATAATATATGGAGAAATACCATTAACAGTTGATATGAATGCCATAAAAGTTGTGATGTTACCACCGGTCGTAATGAATATTCATACGTGTTTGTCATATGAGAGTAAATATCAAAAAGCTATAGCTCGATAACATTATTTTAAATTCTATTAAAGGTTGCCTACTCTAATTAGCATTTGACTTTGGCCTTCAGAAGCCAAAATATTTCCATAAAATGTAGTTAGTAAAACGCTGTTCCTTACATCATTGAAAGCCATTAACAACACACAATATTAAGATACAGGAAAAAAAATATATACAGATAACAACTACCGACATATGCATTAAACTGATAATTATGAAATATCATTGTTTGAAAGTAATTACAAAATAGTATTCGATAAAAATGGAAATTTGTTATTAATTGAGAAGGAAAATGGCTCATTAATACATTATAAGACATTTCCGGTATAATTTATTTTATTCTAATGTTTATAAAAATATTGTAAGCTGAAAGTATCGTAAGTAAATTAAGTTATTATGTTATGTCTACGAATAAAAAATCATTTTTCTTTTGCATCAAAGTTTACACTTTTCATCACTTTTCACATATTGGTCCACCACAACAATGAGGATAGATTTTACTATGATCAACTTTTTTTACGCCAATTTGCTTTCCAGGTGGACATCTAGATTCCGCGCATCTGAAAAAATGTATAAAAGAATTTGTAGTAAAGAATAAAATAAAAATTTATTGAAAAATTGCAATACCTACCCTAATACGGCAAAGTTTTGAAGAGATGTACATGTTACTTTTACACAAGTTTTTTCAGGATCTTCAATCGGTTTCATCTTTTCACTGCATCGCTCTAAAATATTTGAATATGTTAGTCATTGTGTGATAATAAATCTTTTTGAAATATGAATTAAAAGGAAAGCAGTTTATTTTGTCTTTTTAGAAATCATTTTCTTAAATAACAGTAATACCAAGTTTTTATTTTTATGAGATAATATTTCAGTAGTGTCTCACTTTGAATACTGATTTATATTCACATAACATATATGAATTGATAATAAACTTTTATTAATTTCCTCAACAAATCCTGCTTATTGTTGAATAAAGATATAATGACCTATTTTTTTACTGTTATCATTTTGCTAGTGAAAGTATACATACCAAATTTAGCAATCCCTTCTGAAAAGTTAATATACATCACAAAAACCAAAAGAAGCGCAAGAATTTTCATTTTGATGCTTGTAGCCTGGATGCTAAATACAAACTAAATGATTGAACACATTATTAGCAACATTATACACGACACGATTGCCAATATCTGAAGATAGTCAAAATAATATTTTAGTAAACATTTATTAATCAAAGGTCTGTCCTTGACATCAGTTTTTTATGTTATTAAGTACATATGTTGACTATGATTTAAATTCATAGATTTTAATCACTTTCAGTCGTATAAACGAAATTGATAGGTCAAAGGTTTGTGATTAATGTGTTTCTTTAGCAGTGGAATTGACGTAATCTGAACGTTGGTGATTATTTAAGTGAAACTCTACACAAAATACTGTTCACAAGTTTTAAAATTATGTAAATTTAAGAATTTAGATAATTTTGATTTTTAAGTAACTTATTTCTCATGTAAAATATTCAAATTTACGTATGTATGCACAATAGTTGAATTAAGAGTTTTTATCTTTTATCTAAAACATGATGTCATGGTTCAAGGTTTGAGAATTATCCTTCACATTAAAAAAAGAAACCATGTTTGATACGCACTCACATTATATAATTATATATAATGAGTGACTGAATCAGAAAGAAAACTTTTTTCAAAAAAAAGAAACTCTCTATATTATTTGAAACATACAAATTATACATTTTAGTGCTTTTTTATGGTTTATTCATTATTCATATGGTTTATTCATTCGTGCATATATAGCTATACATATAATAAAATTAAAAATTATCGGGAGATAAAGATGTTTAATAAAAATTCTTTAAGAAATTGTAAAATATGATGTGTTTTTATTAATTCAACGTGAAATTATTGTATCAGCTTTACATATCGGTTCACCGCAACAATCTGGGAACTCTTTGGAAATGTCAGGTTCCTTGTAACCAATTTGTGTTCCTGGAGAACATTCCACTTCTGGACAACTGAAATAGGTTGACCAAATTTAAAAGGTAGAATAAGTTCAATGGTTTGTTTAAATAAATAATATTATCAAATATGAAGTTCTTACTCATTTTTAAAACGAAGGCTACCGTGTTTATTGAAGGAGCATTGAATTTCATAACAACCATTTATTGCTTTAGGATCAGATTCATGATTTTCTGGACATTTGACTGTAAGAAGAATCTCCATATATATGCTTAAATTTAATAAATTAATTTTATACCTATCTATTTATCCGAATTAAGAAAGAAACTAACCATATTTTGCTTTCTGTTCAGAAAAGTTTATATAAAATATAAGGACAGACAGTACTATAATAAACTTCATTTCTCGACGAGAGATTGAATGAAACTAACCAAATAGAATAAAAATGGGACTTTACACTCTTCTTTTAAAGCTATCGCGTTATATGCATAATATTATTTGTTCTTGGCCTCATAAGATATTATTACATTCTTCTGTATCTGAAGCTCAGTAATTTGTTTAAATTATAGTATAAATGGTGTATTATAATTTATCTCCTGTTCCTCAGAATAAGCAAGTATAAAATTTTTTGTTAAGATTTTATCACATGACCTTTTATTTATCTAGATATAAATACACTAAATGAATTATTTCTTTGAATAAAATAACACGAATGGTATTTTATGATTTTGAACACAGTTTTTTATTTAATATTGAAACCTCTTTTACATACATTAAAAAAAATTCGGATTTGGACAAATAATTGTTCTTTAGATAAAGTATATTAAGTAATTAAGTATTATCATTCGCATATTGGTCTACCACAGCAGGCAGGGAATGTCTTGGACATGTCAGGTTCTTCATATCCAATTTGCGTTCCGGGCAGGCACGCAACTTCCGGACAGCTACAAAAATTTACCATATTTAAAAAATATTCTGAACGTTGCAAATATTTCTTTGATATAATACAGTGACACCAATCGACTTATATTCATCTGAACTGGTATTCATCTGAACTAAGTCATGAAACGAATTTTTTCAAAAAACAGGTCATAGGTTAAGTAAAAAAACAACATTTATTTAAATCAAAATAGATTTTTCTAAAAAAATTATTATGGCAATTATGTAATTACTTACGTTGTTGCAAAATAGCCTCCGAATTCTTCAGGATGGCAAATAACGTTATAGCATTCCTCCCTTATTTTCGGATCAATTAACGCAATGTCGTCCGTTGAGCAATTTGCTGCAAATTTATCATGTTTTAAATTAATTTTTGAATGAAGCACTCATGAATGTTGATTCTAATTCGGAACAGTATTTTATTTCAAAATATTTTTTGTTAGTACATAAAAGTATTTACCATAATTTGCTTTCTGCTCAGAAAAACTGACACAGAATACAACTAAACAGAGCGCTGTTAAGATCTTCATAGCTATAGGACTGGTGAAGTAAGACTAACGAATAAAAATCTAAACTCTTCCTACTTTACTTATACCCATCTCATTGGGTCAGTGACATCATTCACCGTGATTTTTGACCTTGACGTCACGAGCTATGATTACGAAGTCAGCTGTATTTTGAAACTGCTGTTTATAATTCCTAAGTCAGCTATATATATTACATCTACATACATATTTAAAACTGAATGTCTGTATGTATATTCCGAACAGGCGTCCACACCCTTGAATTTAATCGAAACCTAATTTTCCAAGGCGTTATTTTGTCTTGAGGATTTTTTAAAAATATTTTGAAAGTGCTTATGAATTTTTTTCGTTTTTTTTTTCAGTTTTTCAAATCCTTAATCAAAAGTTTAAAATGCCATAGAATCCCTCGCAATTCCTAGAAATAATGAAACATTTTTTCAAATCGTTTGAAAAATATTGAAATCCCGTAAAATCCTTTGGAATTCTTTAAAATCACTTAAAATGACTCAAAATCCTTAAAATGTGCTTAAATATCTTGAACTCTTTTGAAATCTCTTGAAATTCCATAAAATCATATGAAATTTCTTAGAATTAAATATAATCCCTTAAAATCCCATGAAATTCTTTAAAATCATGTAAATCAACTATAAATGTTTTAGAAATTCTTGAAATCGTTTTACATAATTCGAAATCCCTTAAAATCCTTTGGAATTCTTTAAAATACATATCTTGAAATATTAATTCAAATATACTATATAATAATATAATATCAAATAATATCAAATTCATTAAGATTCCTTAAATTCACTTAAAATGCTCGCGTAGAAATCTTCCCAATTAAACCCAATTATTATTAAGGCACCAATCTGTGCCCAATTGGGCAACCCTATTTGTAAAAAAATCTTCAATGGTATAATAGTTTTATTAGTAAAATAGTATTTTAGTTGTGATTTTGAAAGTGTCTCGTAACCAATTATGATGAATGTTTAATAATTTATCTTATTTAAAGTCATTGGGCATTAAATGGATAACCCAATTTTGGGCATAAGCACTACTCAGCGTTACAACCTAGATCAGAACCCAATTAGTTGTTGGGGTGTGGTCGGGGAGCCTAATTTGTTGGGCAACTCAACTGGGGCCCATTTAGGCCCCGACCGGCTTTTCCACACGGGTGTCTTGAAATCTATTGAAAATCCTTAAACTTTCATGAAATCCCTTGAAATTCCTTAACCCAAGATAGTGATACCTCATAGAAATTACGTAACAGTCACATGGGGTGTGTCACATCCCAATGACTTTATAACACTGCAGAATTTTGCAGAATTATTTTAGGGGTACAACAAAAATTTGCAATATATTTTAAACCCTTTTCAATCAATTTATTCAAAAATTGTGTAAAAATGTTTATATTAAATATTATGTTTAAAAAATTGCTGAAAGTTAAAGTTTTAGAGAGATAAATTTGAGCTAGAAAATGGGCTGGGGTACGACACACCCCAAGTTACTCTCTTGGGTTAAGATCAAATAAAATCCCTTGGATGTTTTTTTAAATCCTTTAAAGTCTCTGTGAAATCCCTTAAAATACGTTTAAATTTTAAAATCTTTTGAAATTCCTTAAGGTCACTTAAAATTTCTTAAAATCCCGGACAGCGCCGGCTAAATTTCTACTAGTAGATATATTTTTAAAATTTTATTTGAAATTTACATAAATAAACGTTAACTATCTTCAATTATGAAGAGAAATTAAACTTTAAATATGAATTCAAAATAAGCTATGAGAAGCACGTGATAAAATGTGGTTAATTTTAAAAGTGGAGAACATTATCAAAAAAAGAAAGATATTAATTTTCTTCGATGGAAGTTTTGGAGTTACTTAAGCTCCGGGAAGTTCGCTGAGCAAGTATTCTTGAGCGAGGTACGTCCCCAAGGGAGGCACGAGGTAGGTGGCTGGGTTCAGTCACGAAGAAACGTAAGAATGGGAATGGAACCGGAGTACGCCAGGCTGCGGAGGTGTCACCGAACTGGCTGAGTCCATTCCCGGGGCTTTGTTGGGCGGGATTGGTAGCGAACCCCTGGGACACGCTAGCTGGAGAAGATCCCTATTATGTCCGGAGAAGGACGAAATGAGCTTCCTGGGACTTTCATTCCATTCATCCACCTCCGATAAACCGATCGCTCGTCAGCAATCATTTCGTCCTGAGAGTTGGTGCAAATACACTTTTCAAAAGTAAATCAAACCGACCTACCTCTTATTTCCATAGCTACCTTGTCCAAGGTCGTTTTTACCTAAATATCGACAACCATTCCAATTAGTTTTACACGAATCGAAATAAAGATTCATATTCTTTTGGAATAGGACATTTGCAATACGAAAGAAAGAAAATAGAACAAAAATTGATTTTTTCTTAGGGCGTGGAACTTCACCTTTATAGGAAATGTGTCATGACCCTGTAAAAGTGTTTCTTCTATATTTACATGACACTTTCACGAATCGACTTCAATACAAACAAAGTTAATGCCACTGACGTGGCTGAACTAGTTTCGCATGAGGTGTAAAATAATGATGTAGAGTCGGACAAAATTGCTACCATAGTGTGAGTAGAATACACATACTAGTTTTCGATACAATCAGCAGATTACTACCCAAGGTAGTATCTTCGATCTTTTTCAAATACCGTGCATTCTAAAATGTACATCAAACGTGCAGAAGCTTTCAGCTGAGCAACACGTGTCAGAATGTCTTATATAAGTTTTTGTTTCATCAGTTCTAAAATAATATTTGAAGATTGGTCACGTTAAGATCTTGCAATATGTGTTGCTTCAGAACCATTAATATCAGAAGAGCGAATAATGCGTTGAAAAGGCATTTGAAAACTTCAGCTTTCGTGTACGCAATTTCTGGATTGGGCACGTTATTCTGGTACAACTCGGAGTTCCCGAAGACAACGTTTCTTCTTCGGATCATTCAAGCGACAATTATTATGCGACCCATTCAAAGATACGTCCTGATGGCTATTAGCACATTCTCATATTCAAGGAGGAAACTAAGCAACTGTCTCTGGATTGGATTTACGGCTGTTTATGTTATGAAGATGTTCGCTATGTTCATCAGTGGCATTCGAGACCGAAACCTCTTGACCTCTGCTATAAACGACGTTATAAAGATCGACAGGAATATTCAAGAATTTTCCACGAAGAAAACTTACAATTCCTGGTTATACAGCTTTAAACTCTACTTCGTAGAGTTTATTAGCCTCATCTTTCTAGGAGTTTACTTCATTATCAAGAGCCAGAAACGCAATGTATCAATATTTATAGAAATCACATTTTTCTTGAGAGTCGTCTGCTTTTTGATGCACTCATCTTTCTATAAATTCGCCTACGTGACGTACCAACTCTTCAAGAATATGAACGACCAATGTCTCAACATGAAGAAATCTGATCTGTTGCAAGCTCGCACAATTCACTCGATCAGAATTTTCACTGTACAACACCGCTCGATTGTCAGAGTATGGAGGAAGTTAGTACAGTTCTACGAGCCGTACTTGATCTTCGAAGTATTGAGTCTTTTCCTTGACGTGTTTTACGTCACAAATAAGGTTTATTCGTACTACGTCGATAAGCCCAGAAGTGTATCAGATTTGCAAGTATGGCACGTACCCATCGGAGCATTGTGGTCCTTGTATGAGATGATATCGATTTGCACGGTTTGCACTAAGGTGGCTGTTGAGGTGAGTCAAGTTTCTTCTTATTGGTTCCTTTTCTTATCAAATGGCACCTACAATCAATTTCATTTATTTCTCACTCTATTTGTACGAATAGTGTGAAAAAACTATTGTGTGGGGTATAAAAAATATGAAATTATTTCGAGAGTAGTGAATAAATGTCAATATTATAAAATCAGTAAATTATAAAATCACTACATGTCACTTGCATTGTAGCAAGTAACGAATAAAATTAAAACGCCAGGTCCTCGCAAAATTCAATGCTGAAAAGCGGGGTATAAATTTTGCAGTAGTTACGAGGGATTTTGGTCAGCCATAGTGCAATGAAATCAACGCACAAACATATCACTTTGATAGTAATGTATCGGATTTTCTCTTTGAATCTAGGGCAACAAAACGGCCATTATAATGCATAACCTCACGACTGGCAAATCGTTCTCGTTCCTGAACACAGAGATATCGTACGTCTTCGAATACATGGAACATCAGAGTCTTTCCTGCACGCCTTATGGATTCGTGACAATCGACAACAGACTCTGTTGGTCTTTTCTCGTCGATACACTTTTATTTGGTCTGTTCGTATCGTGTATTTCCCAACATGGCTTAGTCTTATAGTTTTGTATTTTATCGCGTCTCCAGATTTGTTTTTGTCAATGTAGTTAACACTCCAAAGCTATTTAATGTAATATCCCAAAAAGAGTAAATTATTTTTGTATTTATATGTGTCCTAAAATTAAATTGTCTATCTACGTAAAGAGATAAAGTATATTTTCCAATGTTTGTGACTGTATTGCAGAAAATACTAATAAATATTCTTGAATCTCATAATTACAGGTACCGCTGCTGTGCCTTGTATTCCTTGAACTAAGTTTCGTTTTCATCTTGAAACTCATGAATTTAACATTGTCGTGAATTGTAATATGTGCCAAAGGCATATCTGCGTTTGAATAACTGGGTAGAGGCTCTTTACCTTGATCCTGCATTGTCTAAGGATACGATGATTTCCTTGGGGTCATCATATTAAGGAATCCCACGTCTTCGTTCTCATGATGCTCCTTTTCTCGAACTCTAGTCCTCCGGGATATTACCCACCGCATTTTTATTACGTTTCGATCACGGTTTTTGATCATCCTCATATACGTGCATCGGACGAATTTCAATGTGGTAAGGTTTGCAAATAGCAGTCCAGCTTGTTCGGGTTCTCCAATATTGACGGAGGTACCAGTAAAGCAATGAAAATATGTTACGCGCTCTATCAGCCGGTGGAGATGCGCAAATACCAAGTAAATTAGCAGTAATTCGTTAGCACAGAGGTTGTTACCGCTATTCATGATAAATATTGAAAATTGCGATCGCCCTCTCATGCTCATCACTCCTTCAATAATTGGTAAAGGATAATTTACGTCCCGAAAAGGAAATCATTATATTTAATTGCAGCGTGCTTCTATTGTATAATGTGAAGGATAATACAATAAAATAATTGGAATAATTATATCTCCGCATTAATTTAACAGTGTTATTTTTGCATATATTTTGAAGTATCCCACTCCTGGCATGAATATTGTCCAAAGGCATTGTTATGATTATGTACCATTGATCGTTTCGGAAAAGCAAACAGTGATTTAACCATTGCAGAGTTTAGAATACCATTATCACACTGCATAAAATTATGGTTGATTGATCAATTAAGTGTGCAAGGTTTAATAGTAAGTGTAAATAGTGTTCTCTATTCTAGAATACTCTGATGGATAAACACGAGTAATTAATATTGTTTGAAACGCTTAATAAAACAAATTAATTTGTTCAGTTGTGGTTCAATTATAATAAATGAGCGATTAACTTGTAGATATTAATACCAATTTTAACCACATGCAATCCTGAAAAATATTTATTCACATAATTTTATGTTAGCCGTGCAGCCGCTATTCTTTCGTGATTCGAATGGTTTTATATAGGACGTACGGGATATGTCGGAACTGATGGTGTCCTTTGGGATGTGGTATGATTGACATTTCGATGTTCGTGTACGAATGTACATACAAGCGCAAAGTGTGAAGCGAGAGACATAAACCGTCAAACGCGACGGCTCGAGAGAGCAGATTCCGAACGCTGTACGTGATCAGCCTCGATAGACCTACCATCCTTCCTGAGCAAAACGTGCCGCCATTTCCATTCTTGAGAATTTATGATCTAAGTTTTATTTGCACGTGGCTTTGCTAATTAGGTGCGCAGCAGTAATCGACAATTTTACCATGAATTTCTACCTTCAAGAAGGATCATTGGACGACATTTTTAGCCCAGTAGAGAAAATCATTCTCCTTTTGAAAATATTTTCCGAAGGAGAATAAAAACCAGTTTATTTTTTCAAGACATGTTAATTGTCCATTTATTGTAAAACTATCAGTAACTAAATTTTGGGGATTATTCGGGTATTTGATTCATATTCGCGAAATAATTCCGAAAATAAATCTTTTAGTGATTTTCGATATAAAACAACAAATCTGATATTAAAGTACATAAAGCCGAAGCAACTAGTGTACACAAAGCAAGTGTGCTCACTAAATTCGAGAAAAAATTTTTTTTATGATTATAACTCTGCTCTGAATGTCAAATTAATTATTCTGAAATGTCGCACCGCTTTTCATTTGAAAAGAGGGCATCAAATTTAATTTTTATATTTTTAAAACTGCAGATGTTAATTAGAGAGGGTTAATGATCAGTACAGCTTATAATTTAAGTTGTCGTTCTAGGTGCTTACACAACTCCGCGCTTTTCGTAACACGATTTTCCGAAATGTGCAAGTGCTTCTCATTCTCGGTAATTCAGGGAAACTCATCAAATTTACAAGAGTTAATTGTACGAAATTTCATTAAACAATTTCTTGAATGTCACGCAATTACATTATTTAAGCACAAGTCGTGCCAGGCACAACTGTAATAGTTCGTACTACCATATTCCTAAGAGCAAACAATAATTACGCTTTGAAAATGTCATAAAGTATAACAGTCACTTTCTCAGCCACTACTATTTAAACCAAATAATTCATTTCAGCTGAAATTAGTTAGACTAAACAATTATTTATGTTAATTAAAAATACGATTCTCCTTATCATCGAATTTTCAGGCCAGGCAAAGACATTGTCAATAAATATTTGAATACTAAACAATGGATGTTTAATAAAGTTTGGCAATCTTCAAACTCCAGCACAACTTTACTAGGTATAGTATTTTATTTGAAAATTGCCGAATAAAGCAATCACGTTTTACTGCCGTCGGGGATTGTAGAACTTTATCATACAGGCCAAACAATGGCAAGCTTTATTGTGATCGTGTACACATATTATGTCACGACCAGAAGCTGGTTTATCAAGGATGACCGGAGTGGACAACAACCACTTCTCCGTAGCCATCATCAACGCCAATGAGACCAATACCCACACTCACCCCCATTCTTGAATAGATCCATACGTGTAAGTACAATGCCTTCTCTGACGTTTATGTTATATGCACCAATATCTACCTAAAATTTCAAACCTAGAACACTTTTCTTCAAGATCAAGCTATGAACTTGCTTAAAGATGATCATCATCAAATCAATTATCTTATCGTAAAATAAAACAAGCAACGAAACAAAGATAACAATGGGAACAATTTATCTCTGATTTTATTATATAAAGCGTTTAATTTCTGACTTTCCTGGTTAAAAGCTGGAGACCCTAATTTTTTCCCTAATTTCCGACCCTTTATTGCCATGCATTTTAGTCTATGAACCAACAAGATTAAAATCAGGGATACCATAAACTCCCCTTGCAATGCCTAACTGCTAACTACATACACCCGCAACTTACCACAGACCTTTCCTTAGGCTAGGAAAAAGCCGTGGAAAGTCCTGATCCCTTTGGGATCTCGTTTGCAGCTGATATTGAAACGGCAACCAAGCGTTCTCTGCGACAAAGGAGAAAATACACGCGTGAGTGCTCTGCCGGGATTACTTGCGTTTTGTTTATCGACAAACACGTTATAAAAGTACTCGCTATTCACTGGGGATGTCGTCTTCGATGTTTGGCACATCATGCCCCCCTTCTTACAACATTTGCAAGCAGAATCTACTTCGCAAACTGTGCGTGTTTCTATTCTGAATATTACCCCATAATAAGTTTCCTTGGAAATATGAGGCGATGTTTTTTCTGTGTATTTCGTTTTCAATGCCAACCACGTTGACACCTGTACGCAACGAAGCGTGAGATGAAGGATGATAATGGGGGTGAAAACTGAGGGTCTATTTCTTTTTCGCGTGAATTTTTGTCCTGACAAAGTTTCGCTCCGTTGCTTTCATGGAAAAAATGCAAATCGAGAGTCCCGTGATACGCAATGTCGAATTTTTTTATTGTCAAATGGATGAACATTTTACATTTAATTACACGTGACAAAAAGTGTTACTCATGTTACCATTTATAAAAAGAAGTGAAAGATAAAGAAAAGTGTTTTATTAACCAAATTGAATAAAAGTTTTTTAAATTCAAGTAAACTAAAAGATCATGATTCATGACCTATAGTCTTACGATTTGCTCGTATTCGGAGATGGTCTTTCATTATACAGAGAATAAAAATCATTCGAGCAAGATCAGCAAGAAGCCTTTAGCAGGATTCCTCTCGCCAAAATTGCCTACACCAGTGGGGTTGCTGAGTTATCGGGTCATTGCTGGGTTTATGGGAGAGCATTCTTGTGCTCTCGAGCGAACGGACCAACGCGACGTGCTACCGCCTCCGCAGAGTACAAACAGTTCCTGTGTCCAATGAAAAACTTTTATCGCAGGAAGCGACCACGAATCGACCTCCCGCACAAATTTTTTCGAGTTTCTTGCAAGCCCGGAACACCTAGATATCAGCCGAGCAAACTTTTCCAGCTATTCTTTCTCCGTAGTAAATTTCCCTTTACCTTACAAAATGCCGAGGTATTATAAACGCTAAATCAATTCTTGAAAATTACAAAGAATGAGATCCAATAAATTCCAAGGAGGGTTGAAGAAGTAATCCGAAGTAATCGATTGTTATTTTGTAGCTGTTTCTTCAATTACTTGAATTATTATTTGAATCTGAGTATATATTGTATATAACAATATCTCATAAATTCTCCTAAAGGTATTTTACTGCACCTTATTAACAGCAATAACCTGCACTCGAGTTTCCGAGAATCAGAGAGAAGCAACTATCTCGGCATCCGGCCCCGAGGTTCATAGGATTTAGATTATGATAATACTACCTCCGATCCTTAATTCACTCGACCTCTTCCTCACACCCCCTGCAAAGGTATACAGAATTTTCATCAACTTGCATTAACTACGAAAAGAAGAACCGATGAGAGATTCTTCAACCTTAATTAAATCAAAGAAATTTACCTAAATTGCTGCTTCATTTTTATAGCTATAATACAGTTGCATTTATCAATTTAAATTAATCTACTCAAAGTAACGCAAATATTTTAGAGAAGATATAATACTTAGGGTTGAAAAAAATATAGTATTTGACAATGAACGAATTGTTGAAAATTATGTAATTCTCGTGGCCTCATTCGAAATGGGACCTCTTGGCGTGACGTTTAACCTGAATGTCACTTGAAGCTTTTATAGTTTAGGATTTTCTGGCAATGTCAACGACTTTGGTCAAAGGGGTCGAATAAATCCGAAACCCTAACTGAGCACAATCAGAGCTTTCAGACG
>JAUESH010000024.1:16171821-16192231 GCA_032275165.1 Synergus magnus
GGCAATGTCAACGACTTTGGTCAAAGGGGTCGAATAAATCCGAAACCCTAACTGAGCACAATCAGAGCTTTCAGACGTCACTTACTTCCTGTTACAGACGAACGGGTCCTTTTATCTGGGATGACCTCAGCAAGCAAAAGATGGGTTAGATCGACCACGTTACTGCAGGACGAGCGTATCTCCAATTTATATTCAGAAAATACCCTCCGCCAAGATTCGTGTTATTTTCCAGCGGAGCGCGTTCGAATAGAAAACATTTACCGCGCGTTAGCGCCAGTCTCTTTGCGTTCACTACAGGGGATTACCGAACGCGGTAGACTTTTCGCAAAGGACAAAAGGAAATCGATAACGTAGGGTCTTTTGGTTCGTGGAAAACTTGAAAGAAAATGGTTAAAATATTCTGTCTCTAAGTGAATGTGATATTCCACAAAACATGCAAACAAATTGCTTAGGAATGAAATGTAGAATTATTACAGAAAGGGGTGTTTTTCACGTTTAAGATTTTGATAGAACTTTTAATCAATTCCTTCTAATCTTTCGGTTTCAAATTATCTCCATATATAAAACTGAATATCTGTGTTCCAAACAGCTTCCACACCCTTGAGGCTATCGAAACAAAATTTTGCAGGTCATCATAAACATGGCCTGTGGATTTTTTAAGATACTTTGAAACTGTTTTCGAACTTCTTTAATTTTTTTCATCTTTTTATTTTTTTCTTTAATCTAATTTTTGCAATCTATACAAATTCCTTGAAATTCCTTAATATCACTTGAAATGTTCTTAAAATCTCTTGAATTCTATCAAAATCCCTTGAAATTCCATAAATCAAATGAGATTACTTAAAAACTCTTTTAAAAATTCTTAAAATCTCGGGTAAGGCCGGGTAAATTTCTGCTAGTGTATATTTAATAAAAACGAGAGATGACGATATGACTCTGAATCGCGTAATAGTTTCGACCCATTGTTGTGGTCAATTCTGAAAGATATCTTTGCACAATGAAAAATGTGCTTTAGAGCGTATTGTACATATATACGTGCATCTATGCTAGTCATATATACATACATATATACATATATGGGCAAGATGAGGGGAGAATCGCCTTATCAGCAGTTTATGTGGTGCGAGATGGCGTTGCTATTGCCCAGCTCGGGGGCGACTTCTGTGCGGTCTTCGTATATGGCACTATAGCCGGCATCCGGTGGAACCTACCAACCAACCTACAAAGTGTTGCGCTCGCATAAGCCAGCGATATTGGAAGACCAATACGAGCGATAAAGTGGTTTGCTCCTCGCACTGGCGGAGAGAACCTTCATTGAATAACTTTACTGATCCTAAGAGTGCAAACGAGACTGATATGCTGAGGTACTACCATCACTCTCCAGAGGGTGAAAGAGTAACAGTACTCCACCAATGACGTTCGCATATGTCAATTTATGTGCTGAAGGATATGAACTCTGAATTTTGTTGGTTTGTCACTTGAAAGCTTTTTATTTACGAAGAACAAACATTCCTTTCACAATTAATAAGTAAAGGTGCTTAAAACTCATCTAAAAAATTGAGATCACTTCACCAATGGAAGTAGAAATAATATGATCTTTGATGACTTGATGGTGATTTGCGCTTGCATTCATGAAGCAGAGCCAGACTTCTGGGTTTAATGTAGCCATGTGACCTCCTAATTCTCGAGCAATGAATTTTCATTTTGTCCTTCCCGTTCTCTGAATGCAAACGATACAATTGCCTCCTATAATAGTCATGTCTTAATCGTGCAGTCGGCAAGCAGACAAATAGTGGCCACAGACTATTGGCGAGCGGACTTGCGGCAAAACTACGTATAAACTCCACTAAACTTGTTTCTCTCGGTAATTTTGGTATCCCGTATGGTTGGGAAAAATAGTATTACGATCGAGGAAAACTTTTCAATGAAGGCAGCGCCATTCGTTTCCAGAACAAAGTAAAAACTGTGGTATCTATTGATCCATCGAAAACCGATTAGTATCAGTTAAAAAGAAGGATGCTCTGTTGGTAGCAGATATAAATACAAATTACTTTGAATATGTTCAATTTCATTCCTGAAGGGCTTTTACTGAGCAAATAAATTTAATTAAATCTGAGAATGAGTACATTTTTTAAATGACTTTGTAGGGAATCTTTGTTCATTTCAGATTTTCCTTGGTCCAAATTATGCGTACAACTTTAAATTTCGAGAAAAATCAGAGCCGTTTGATGTGGTTGGGTGCAAGCATGCTTTGCTCTCGGTCCTGTTGAAATAACTGAAAACTTTATGTGGATTCCGCAAAGCTGTATTTTACTTGATATGAGATGTATGCTTTTAATACCTGTTCACCAGCTCGCCTGCAAGGTTGTGAAAACATGAATATTCAGATTCATATTTATTAGAAGAGCTCCTTTCAAGCAATGCATGCATGACCCCTTGCGACCGGAGTTTCCATCAGAAATAATTCACCCTTTGATGTTCGAAGGCACTTCGTTCAAAAATGACATTACCGAAATATGATACATCTAGATTCACAGTTTAACCCATTGGTTTACGTCTCTATTGAAGTAATTTTTTTTTCTCTGCGAAAGTTACTTTTTTCTCTCCCTTATACCAGTAGCGGTTTAAACCATTTTTTATGCCTTCAATTTTTCAAAGAACCCTCTTATCGAAGCTTATATACTTCGTACGCGGCCCTTTGAAAGTTTGCGACGTCTTGCTTGTTTGTGATAAAAGTCTCTTTGTCATGAAAATTATAGCCCTTAATGTTTTTAATCCAGGGACCAAGCAAAAGGACTAAAAAGTCTGGAAAAATAGAATAAGTACATCTTTTGCGAAAATTAAAATGATTCAAAGTGTATGAATGTACAATCGAGGTGAAAAAAGAATGATTACCTTTTACGAGTGCTATGAAAAATAATACTGACTACAATGATTTTTTATAGACAAGAAAGTAGCAAGTTTCCCTGAGCAGACATCTTTCCACAAAGTTGAGCAGCTTAGTGCTAATATAATAGGGGCGATGGATGGAATAGTAATTTACGACCATCAGCGTCTGGTCGGGACCTCGAGACGTTGTTCTGTGTCTTATGGAGTTACATGCGATGTCACAGCTGCCGACTTGGTTACTCCAACTTTGATTACACCGTAAAGTTAGTTTCGAATATCATTAACATTTGGGTTCAAATTCGAAAATTTGCAGCTGAACACAACTGTTGAAAGCTGAACATATTTTTATGAATTGCAGAAGTATATTTGTAAATAAATAGCTTAATGAAGTATCTAGATAAATAATTCGAACGAGTAATTACCAAAAAAATATGTTCTCTCGATATGAGAGGTTCTGTTCGAATAGTAGTTTAATTAAAAATCGCATTGCACCTTAGGAACTTCTAACTTACAGCCGGAAAACATATCGACGTGGTATAATTACAGGTTTTTTTCTACGGAAGTCGTTCCGCAGAAAAAAGAATTCCGGCATTGAATCTTCGTGCGACATTTTACCTGCACTGAATGGAAATGAATATCTTTGGGAGAAATCTCATTAGGAAAATAGTGGCAAGCGCGCCGAAAGTACTCGTATAAATTTTCTACAGGTAACAAACGGATTTTCTTTCAGACTGAGTTTTTACGATTCTTTTGTATGTTTCTGAGTAGGAAGTTTCATATATATTTCATATTCTCATACAATGAGCGAGTTTGATTCACTCTGAAAACTTCTTCCTCGATTTAGCGTGCCCAGATTCCAATGAATCAATGTATGAAGACAATTTAGTTGCGCTTGTTTAATTCAATTACTCATTTCCAGAAGAGCAATAAAAAATAATGTTGTATTTTCATCATTCTCTCGTAAAAGCGTGCTAATAACTGATTAAGTTTTTATTGAATAATTTAGCTTGATTTCAATGAAATGTCTGCGTCTTAGAGGAAAGATTCGTTATATAGCATTTCGGGCGCATTTTAATGAAAGCACGTAATAAGCGTATAAATGAAATAGCGCCGCTCCCGAGTAAGCGAGATTTATTTTACGACTCGACTTTTCGACAACGGCGCTAAATTAATTACCACGAACACTTGAATATCCCTTGCGCACAGCCATTTAGCAGGATTATTGCCGTGACGCATGATTACAAACTAACGTGCGAACCTCAATTTCAGCAAAGAAATATAGCTTTGGAAAATATAAAACTCCATTTCTCTGTAATTATACTTAATTGCGGTCCCCAAATCTTAAGAAAAAAAATCTAAAAGATGCATATACAAAATAAATTCTGATCTCGTAATACATTGTTTTGCTTTATACAAAAAGACACATTGTTTTGTTTCATGAGACAGGATTCAGAAGAGCATATTTTATGTCGCACACAGGCCAACACTCGGATTTTCATTTTATATGGGTTGAAATTATGCCACCCTCTTCATTCGCGGTGTTTTTGTCGCTTATGAATTTCAGTGCGTATACATGTAATACTAGTCTTGTCATGTGCCCTTTACACTTTATACATTATACATATTGTTCAGAAGGAACTGTGCGTAACAGCTTGCAGCGTTGATGAGCGCTTTCTAGCCTTTTGCACATATATCTGTATCCAACACATAACATAATTACATAACTACACAACTACATGAAAAATAAAATAAATTTCTTTTAGCGCAAACTGACTTGTAATTTTATCAACGTTACATCTTATGACGAAAGGAATGTGCCTCATTTCACATCATTATACATATTTATTGCAGACCTGCGAAATTGTTGCCTTGCTGTCACGCGCGGGCTCGTAAATAATGGTTTTGAGCTACCTTAAACTGCTCCAGTTACCCACGTGGAATAACAAATAAATGCATCCGCGAAAAGTAGCTGTAGCTGAGGTACGGGTGCCCTTCCATAAATAAGGAAACTTGTGGCATTTATAGCCACATACTTGCAGGAACAACGCAGACTAGGCTTGGACCGAGCATTCTTCGTCGCGTAAAATCGCTTCTGTGAATCGCGAAACGCTGAGTTTCCAAGGCGTTTGCGGCATCTATTCCTTTCAAGTGCTTTGTACATTTCATTTATTATATAAATATATTTGAGGACTAAAGTGCCTCTGTATGTTTAGATACTAAAACATTTAGTAGATTTAGAGCACTGGATTTCAAATGATTATATTATAAATTATAAAATATAAAAGTCAAAGTAAAAACTTAAAAACTTAAAGTAAAAACTTGCAATTAGAGCAGCATATGAATAAAATATGAATAAAATGACAATATGGTGCAGGTGGAAGTTTTCTCGATTTATGAACAAACCATCATTAGCCCCTTGTATCTACTTTAGATGCTTGAAAACTTTCCGACCCACCTCATATCAATTTATCTGTGCGAAGCATCGACAGAGTGAAAGTTGTAAAACTGATAGAAACTTTTAAATCCACGAAAATCCTTAAGCCGTTCCACCCGATCGACGATCCTAACATGGTCCATAGTCACTAGTCAGTACAGTAAACCTGGATTCGTTTTAAGTATGCAAGCCATGAGGTGAAATACTCACTTTGGTTGCAAGTAAACGTAAAGTCCTTGGCGTGGCCGAACGATGGTCGGTAGTAAACCGAAAACTTTGAGAAATAACTTGCAGAACCAATATACCGCCTTATCCAACTAAATGAGGCAACTTAAGTGGAAAGTTTGTTTCTAACCAACAAAAATACTGCAATACAAATTGAAAACACGAGGGAAGAATAATAATCTCAATGAACCGCATAATAATCAAATATTTACATTATAAATTGAGAAACAAAGTTGGGTGATTTCTTTTAGAAAGAACCATTTTTTCTAAAAAGTTTTCATGATGATTTTGAGGATATGGTTTTAAAAAAAGTGACAATTAAAATTTTGAAAGAATAGTATAAACCTGTATCGAATAATTATTAAATATATAGATACGTGTAGAGAATGTGAAGCGAAAAACCCAATTTTCGAGTAAAAAAGATTGATTTGTGGGAGAGAATTAGTATCGTATTGGAAGAGGACTTTGGTTAATGTGTTTCTGATCCGGGATTACGTTGCTTCCAATAGAGCGAGACTGTCGCAATATATCGGATTCCCTTGCTTCTTACAGCTCGCCTGTTGTTCCTCATCCCTATCTTTTCAATCCTCACCAATACAAGAAAATGTCTCCACGATCGTTAATTTTCGACTCAGTGAAAAAAGAGGCCATCTCGTGAGCCGAAAGAAATGACGTCCGATTTTTTTGCTCAATCTTGTGGCGAGGAAATTGTTTCCGATAGACAATATTTTTCTTTGAGCTGAGCTTGAAAAAGTCGTTCGTGTCACATTTAATGGATTCCTTATATAGCAATAGAAACGGAAACTGTTACGCTGGGATCTTCGACATTATACTAACTGTTGCCGTTTTCTCCGCTGTCTTAGGAATGCTGACGATACTACTGATTTTTATGAACTTTTATCTACTGTACAAAGTAAGAATAACTTTACAATAAAATTAATCTAGATACACTTTCTGGATAAAAGTGAAAACGGACTTAGATGTTTTTAGTTAGCAAATACATGCAAAAAGAAAACAAAGTCGCTTGCTTTATATTTTCTTGTAGAGCGACTCGAGCGCGGGCTCAAATTCCAAAGCAAGAAAATACGCAAGGGACACTATGTGCAAATATTGTCCCTTAAGTTCTTTTTCCTTTGTATTTTAAATCAGTGCTCGAGGTAGTTTCCAAGATAAAAACACGTAAGAGCAAGCGTAAACGTTGAGCGTGCTTGGTCACTTTTAGAAAGCAAGAAAATCGCAAAGTCCTTTATGTTCTCTTTGACTTGTATTCTGACGACGTAGCCGAGGCCTTTTACAAACTTAGCGACTCGCAAAGTGCTTTGCGTATCTTCTTCCTTTGCTTTCTTTTACAAATCCATTGATACCAATAACTCATTTTCTCAAATGATTATGCACATCTTTCATAGTAGAAAGAAAATAAATATTTGTCTGACATAATGAAACTTAAATTTGAATCTTTGTACTAATGGTATAAAATTCTGGAATCTCTGAGGAATTTGCATTGGCTTTATTTGAAAGCAAGTCCTTTAGAAAGTTGCACGTTTACTAGGTTTGAGGGTAACGTACCTACCCTTTCATCAATTGTTTACATGTGCAAAAAGGAGACGAGGCAGTCACTCATTTTTAATTAATTTAACTGGTCTCACCGTTTCAGGTTTTATTTGAGGTAAATATTCGTCACACATAGACATCTCTAGCAATGTGCTTTGTTCCATACCTCCCTTTTTCAAGCTCGCACTCTACCCTTCACAATTTCCACTTTCTGCATGCTTTCCACCCTCATCTTGTCCTTCTGACCACGTACGAGTTTACTCACGTACTCTGCAAAAGCCCTATTACCCCACAATCTTTGCTTGCCGACGCGATACGTCATAAAAGTTGCTTTTCACCTTCTTTTCCTTGTACGTGTATCCTTTCTCCATTGTTAAATCCTTGTCTTTCGTTACGGCTCAGCCTAACAAACTTCAGCTTTGTTCTGAACTTTCAAAAAACCTTTATTAGTATATTTGTGCCGCTCTTCATTTTTAAATTTCTTTAAACACTTATATTTCGTTAGAAATCGGAAAGGGCAATCGTTTCTCAGTAAATATCATAATTTTTTAGCAAACTGTAGATTTTTATTCCTTAATAGATATAAAAGTAAAAATGCACTATACCTGCTTTCTAACATAGATTTTTTCGAGAGAACCTATTCATACACAACAAATCAATTATTTAAGATGAATTATACAGTGAATGTAGAATTTTGCGATCCAGTTGGAGGATATTGCGGTTCGACAAGCATCGATGAAACTGGGAGTTGCGGTAAGCCCTGTGGGGCTACCATTAGAGGGTCTGAAAATCTGAAGTTATTACCAAGTGCTGAAGCCATCGAGTTTTTTGTAACGACGAAACTGTCGATTTGGTATTAAATTATATACTTCTTGATAAAGTAACGTTGTATACACAACAAATCAATGAGTCCTGCAATTGAAGATTCGTTTTAAATTATTTTAAAACTTCGACTCGAAGAGTAGATATTATATTACATGAAGAGATTATTTTTTTCCAAGGAAAAAATGTAATTCTTTAAATAATATGGTAAACCGGAGAAGATTTTAGGTTTTGTAGGTAACCCCTCGTTAAGAATCTAGGAAAAGGGAGATGGTTTTGGGGGATAGATCGTCTGACGAAGAGTTATGTTGTCATATGGGAGGCACAGAGAATGCTGGCTTAAAACCTTTGATCCATAAACTATGCGGCTATGTCATACCAATCCTGCGGCTCTCTGGAAAGTAATTTAGTTAAACGTCCCATACGCGCAATAAAATCGTTCACTCGTGCATGGACGTAGGCATCTATAAAACAAGCACATGCGGCTAGTATGCTTGACAAAGATAAAGCACAAAAAGAGTCTATACCACTTTTCTTGTAAAACATTCACAGTAGGTGGTCTTAATCTTCCTACATTATTAAATATCATATCTCTAATATCACTTATATTCATTGCTTTTTCTCCGGGGGGAACATCATATTTCTGTATATTATTTAAATATTTATATTATGATAGTTTGAAGTTTTAGTTAAGTGGAAATAAAAACAATGCAACAAGGAGTTTACAATTTGAATTTCGGACGTGTACTCGATAACAGGATTACAATTGAGATCACAGGGATTTGCGTAATATTTCAGAGATTACAAGAAACAGGATACTCATACAAGAGTAATTAATCTTCGCAAAAAGACATTTCTAAATTTAGGACTCGTGAAAGAACTTTGTAGAAAGTTTGCTCAAAAAATAAAGTCGAAATAGTTTTCCATAAATATCTGCTTGTCTCGATATCTAAAAATTTCCAGTCTGTAACATAGTTGAAATTTTTCAAGCCGGCAGCAAAAGATTTCCTACAGAAAACCAAAATTATGGCGAATTCGACAGTTCGATATACGAGAGTTGACAACATCAATTTTCCAGATATTGCACCCCTGGACGTAATCAATGTTTGTTCCTTCTTTCTCTCGTGGAATCCTTTCAAAATTATTTCTGTCTACAGCTTTAAATCTTCAGTTGGTACTTTCAAATAAAGTTTGTGCTGGCGATGGAGTTGATTTATATGAAAAGAGAGAGAACACAATACCCACAGAATCCGTGCTTCGATTCACACAGTCAGTGCCAACTACCAACACCCATGAAAGGGTCCAGTGCTTTCTGCCATGTAATATTAGCAGCAACAAAGTATACTCCAGTTTAACGACGAACATTTCTGTAACGAATCGGTGACGTTCTTCGAAAGTTCTTGCGTACCTTCAAATAGGCACCGGGAGTGCTTTCGAAAATTAGGTTAGACTTTGCTTCCAGCTTCACTTTTGTTTCTTCAGCGCTTGTTAAGAAACTGAAGATCAAAGAGAAAAGAGAGATGGCGTATAACGAGGTGTGAAATAGAATCTTATTTATTTACTGAAAGCAAAATTCGATTTTAAAAAACATCGAGGGTACGTGAAACGAAATTATTTCTTATAATAGGAGAGATCAAGATAGTTAGATATCCCATTTTGGGTTTAAATTTGAAATTGTATAAAACGTCTTAGATCTTCTCTAAATCTCTTAAAAGCTCTTAAAATTTCTTCAAATCGCCTAAAATATCTAGAAAATCCTTCAAACACATTTGGATACTTTTCGAATTCATTGAAATTACTTACAATCGCTTGAGATCTTTTGAAAACACTTAAAATTCCTTACAGTTATTTGAAATCTCTTAAAGTCCCGGGCAAAGCCGGGTAAATTTCTGCTAGCAGTCAATACAATCTAAATCAACTAAAAAATACATATAAATAAAACTAATTTATAAATCTATTGCTAATAAAGTTACAGTGATAACAAAGTGGTGTTTTCCACGTCTTTTCTTGCCATTAATCTCGCTTTACACGAAAATGCTGTGTTAAAACCTTATCTCGAAACATGGCACGTCATGAAAAGACTCTCATACACACCGACTAACGTAATGCGAAACATTACCATTATGAAACGATCCTCTCGTACGTTATCTTTGCAACGAGGTGAGCAGAAAGAGATGTACGTACAAGTGATGCTAGTGAAGAAGGAAACACACGATCCCTGAAAACCACGTGCTCTCTTAACGTTTAATGTCTGAATAGCGTGTCAGTCGGACCAACAACACAGAAAGCGATGCTAAACTTCAGTACGGACAAGCATTGCTTGCGTCTTGAGTCGTAACAAAAAAAGAATTAGTAGGTCATTACGGGACTTTTTCCACATTGCAAATTGTTCTCGTACCTACATAAATAAAAGAACTTGGAAAATTATCAGTTTCAATCATAATTATACAATCAAAAACTATGTATTAAATTTTCACACACCAAAGGTGTCTACTTTAAAATTCATGTATGCAATGAATTAATTCCAAACTATTCTTATATTAAAAGATGGTACACCTTAGACTCATCGACTTATTAAAGGGATCGCGGATCACAACTAAAGGAAAGGATCAGTTCAGAATATCGGGGTTCTATAAAAGGACCTGTTTGTTATTATAATGGTATAATAAAAGGATATTAAGGTCGGTCAAGTATGCTCCATTAACCTCTTATTATCCCAGCTTTTCGTATTACCCAATTGGATAATAATGGTTTATCTCGCTCAATTGACGACTTACACTTCTCGCGATAATCGAGCTAGGACAAAATCTATTAGGCATAATTCGCATAATATTATAAATGGAGCAAAACGTCATTTCCACGCACGCTGGTCAATTGACGCGAATACCTGGCTTGCCTTCGGGGTCTGAGATGCGTCCGTTTAGCCCTTAGCCAATAATAACATGTTTGTTGGACGATGATGCGACTATTAAGCTGAAAGCAGGGTTCGGGTAATTATGAGGGGAAGCACGGGTCGCTTAACATCATAGATATCGATGAACCGTAGACCTCTACTATGGCGGATCTGGGCCACCCAATTACACGCTCATCTACGATCCCGGATCTAGGAGACGTACAAATTGATCTGTCTAGGAAGTACCCGACTGAGGCAGTGCTTATAGATAATATAGATGTATCCGTATCTATATCATATCTGTATCACGAAATGCATGCCTAGCTGAAACGCAGCAATATCTCGCAGGCTCGAGGCAATTGGAACGATCCTTCCTTGTATACGCGTATCTCGCTTGGATCAATTATTCATGCTACAAAGGGTTCAATTTCTAGTAACAGGTATACTATACGTATTAGGTATCCCAATTTTACAACCGAGTTCTTTTTATCCGCTCTGCCAAAATATTT
This sequence comes from Synergus magnus, assembly GCA_032275165.1. NCBI lineage: Eukaryota > Metazoa > Arthropoda > Insecta > Hymenoptera > Cynipidae > Synergus > Synergus magnus. Next base: position 16,183,145 of record JAUESH010000024.1, read on the forward strand.
ATACAAGTCATAACAATATCTAAGAGACAAAATTGTTATTTATTATACGGTACTGAATTCCTTGAATCAGACAATTCGGATTCAATCTGCCAGCTAGGAAATGCTGTTCATCGTGGTGTGATTTGAACTACTGCTAATTCAATAAGACTGTCTCGCACCATCTTAGTATTACTTGCTTCGTGTTCACCCATAATTTAGTATACGACAATGATTGGCTGGATCGGGTAAATTCATTGAAACGAATTTGCATCTCGTGGACTTAAGTCCCGTCTAGCGAACCGCAGGCTTTCCGGAAAGGACAAACGTAAGGTCTCGCTTAACTAAACTACAGCAGTAACGATGGAATAGTTTGAGGTCATAGTTTACCCTACATGCTTCTGCGAAGCTCTGCAAGACCCACGGGCCGAGACTAGTTAAGATAGACTATAATGGGAAACTTCCGAGACCTCTACTACAAGTGCAGGCAAATCTCAGAGCATCCTACCCACACTACCATTCATTGGAAACAATCTCACCCCAACAAGTTAGCCATAGTCATCCCTTTGTATAGCCTCGTTTGATACTATCTTCGATCATTAATGAGATAATATTAAAGTTATTACCAGTCTCGCATTGTAAAATAAAAAGATAGACAGAAAGAGATAGAGATTTTTAAACATGAATGGAAAGAGACTCAGGTAAAGTATTGGGATTTTTTTTAACAGTTTGCTGTCTAATGCGACAAAAATGGTAGTATCAAATATTAGTATCAAATATTTTATTGCTTCAGACTGAAACGATGATGATAAATATGCTGGCACATGACGTTCCATAATGAAATCTCAAAGCAGTGAAGTAATTGAGGATGATGGATGCGCGCACTTCCGCAAGGGAAATGATCCTTTGACATGCTAAACATTAGTGACCTCATCTCTTGCCGATAATTTTACATTTCAAATTTCCATCAAGCACTTAAAAATAATATCATCAGGACCTTCCAGTTACAAATAAAACTGTTTAAAGAAAATTTATTTGATGTTATTATTATTAAAATTCTACTACAAATTACGAGACTTTCCTCTGGATGTGTAATAAGTAAGTACTATTAATCTGATGCAACATCCGAGTTGTTTTCAAAACAGATTCAAAGGGACTGTATGAAGGAGGGAGTCTTAAGAGATGCGGAACTGTTTCTCTGTTGTTTCACGTATCCCTACAGCAATCCGGTTGAAAATCAAGCAGTATTGTTTCTGAATCAAGGACTGAGTTGCTGTGGGTAATACTACCAAATCCGACGAAAATGCAGAGATTCAGTGACGAGGGTCGGAACATCAGACGATATAAATTAACTAACTATGTAGTAATACCCACCTATAGGAAGGTGAGTTTACGTGCCTGCATCCAACACTCGCCATTCCGGCCTGGGCTCGAACTGGCCACTGATAAACAGTAATTTGCATTGCCACCATGCTTTGAACCATTTCAACCACTAACATAAATAACCGCGCAGCCGTTTATTCAGCTTGTGAATACACATGCGAATATACATACACACATAACATACCATCGCATAAGAAGACACACTAACGCCTGCATGTATATCAGGTGAGAATTAGGCAATTGGGAACACGTTATGAGTTCTGCGACTGGAACGGGAAGTTTCTGTTTTAAAGACGTGGAATCTCATTTATTAAATGTTCAATTTAGAAATACTATGCAATTTTCCCATCTTTATGATCATTGTGAATGTCTTGATCTTGTATAATTGAAATAAACATTACACTGAGTGAATATCCTGCTCTTTTCAAATAGAAACATAAAATAACAGGGAAAGAAATAAAATATGAGTTAAGTGATACCTTAGGATGTCTAAAATGGAAGTTCAAAACACCGAGGAAAGGGCTTGGATGTGTTTCACGGAGTGGAAGCCGTTACTAAAGGTCGTTAGGATGCTCGGGGTATTCATCTGTAAAATTACTTTTTGCGAAGCACGTATGGTATCCATTCTACTTCGACTTCCAGAGCAAATGCTTTGCGCTATTCAAATTTTATACTTAGGTAATTGCAACTTAATTGTACTCTTCGGCACCGAGAAAACTGCAATTAACTGTCAACTTGCCCGCCTTGTAAGTGGACTTTTCGCGACTGAGGCTTCAGATATCTTGAAAGCTGTGAAAGTAAAAAGCGCTGTGACACCCACCCCGCCACACTCGCGGGCTTCCCATCGATAACTTTCAACCTATAATCTGCAAGCTTAAACCTCGAGCCCGTTCCCCTTGTGAGGAAAACGTGATTTGCCACTAGAGTGTTTAAAACCTTCATGAGAAAACATTTAAGTGATTCTATAGGGAAAAATCAGCAGACTAAAGCACGTCGTGAAGTGTAATCCTGAAATCTGTCACTTGATCAGAGATTCAAGTGATTTTATCACGGATTTCATAAGCGATAAAGATGGCTCTTGGGGACGTATTTAATGAATAAATATGTGCAAATCAGGAAAGAGGAAACAGAGAGAAAAAAAATCTACAGTAATATTTCTACAGTGCATTTGATTCTCTTTATGCTGAATTTGTATTAATTATCAGTATTCACATTGTGATAAGTATATACCATAATATAGACGATGCGTTTAATTAAAAAAAGTATCCACTGAGATCATATTTCACGAGAGTAACGGAAGTTTCAGTGCGACGGAACCCTCAGCACCATTTGTCAAACTAGAACATGAACACAGCTTTACAAAGGGGAATTACGAAAATGAAACTAATTAAGCCGATAACGCCAAGATAGCATCTTATACACCATTACGCACTAAAGTAACGTACCTCGGACTTATTCAAAGAACCATTCCATTTGTGACACCCTGGTGGGCTCTAAAACGTACTAAACTAGAAACATTTCATTATTTATTCAGTCAGGCTTAACAGATGAAACGTTAATTGTGACCTGTCTCAAAACTTGACTTTCAAAATCAAGTGAAAATCGTCTTATTAAACGAAATTATTTTTTAATCAGATAAATGATTTCAATGACGTTTCTGAATTGAGTCAATCGGATCCAATTCTTTTTTTTTTTCCAGAAGTAGGGAACTCTCCGCAAATTGTCTCTTCACATCTTACTTTAGTACCAATATCTTCTTTCTTATTCGAAGCGCATATTGAAGTTTTCCATATTTCAATTCTTAAATTTCAACAGTGATTTGATTCAATCAGAACATTTTTCTGACAGTCTTTTCGCTTTTGAATTACTTCGATTCACTTTCTGCTTGTCACCGAGGCAGGTACGTGACGAAGGCAACAAGGAAAGTCCGGAAATAATCATCTCTTCCTCTATATGGTAGTGCGCATTCGAAATCTCGTGCAAAAATTCACAGTGCGAAAAAGAAATAGATGCTATGCGACGAGTGTGCTGACGGTAGATGGGCCCACATGTTCGGTGTCCCTTTATGCCCAGTCCCCAAGAAGCGTGGTGATCTTCAAATATACATGAAAAGACCTTGTATCGAATTTCCCTGGTGGGCAGCGCTAGCATCGTATCTACGATATGCTCCTGCATTTCCCTTTTCGCGTATATGTCGCACACGTTTGACTATTCCGACGTAAGCGCGTGCTATCAAAAGTGACTGTCATTGCACTTTTCAAATATGTCTCTTTTATGTATGAAATGAAACACTCTCGACGCTTTTTCTATCTTCAACAATGCAACAATGTCTTTTCTTCAAGAAACCAACCATCAATTCAGGGAATTTAATATTTCCATATTATTAGTTTTGCCCAAATATCGTAGAAAATGATTAGAAAAGATAATCAAATGAAAAATTATAGAAAAGTCGAAAAACCTCCCCAGAAATAAAAAAAAAACACCTCTTTTTTTTAAGAAAAATCAATTTTCGAACTTCCTGCAAATATTTTTTTGAAGAATATTCGTGATTATTTTTCTTCAAATTCACGAAATATGTACAATAGAAACTGCAGGAAAGTTATTATTATTTTTTTTTAAAAGGGGTATTTTTTAAATTTCGGGCGGAGGTTTTTAAATATTTCTGTACTTTTTTCATTTTATTACCTTTTCTGAGCACTTTTCATGATATTTAGGCTACACTAAAAATTTTTTCATCAATTAACCTGAGAAAATATGAATTTTTTTACGATTGGGGGGTGGTTTAATCCCCATAGGATTCTTGTTCAAAACCCTGTTGTTCAAAAAATTTCACAAAAATTCACAGTTGTTTTTTCACCAAACGGAAGCTTTTTGGGAGGTGTCCGATAAACCAAAGGAACTTTAATTTTTTTGAGCCACCCTAATATTTACCTTTTAATCAATAGTTTGTCCATGTCCTCCCCTTAATCTTCTAACTTCTATCCCGAGATAATGCCTATTACTGAAAATCGATAAAGCATCATATAATATTACTGCGTTCTTAACTGGTAATGTAGGAAGACAGTTCTCACTTTCTCTCTCGAGTGGCGTACACTTCATCGAAGACTCGCGGCTCCTATCCTTTAGTAATAAAATATTTGTCCCTAGGGTGTCGCTTCGAAGTCCGCCGAACCCTCCTAAGAGCCGCACGCGGCCATTATCTTATACCCAAGCAAGTTTCCTGGATCCAGAGCATAGTCGGTATCTTTCGGACATGGTGGTGGGTATCTTCAAGATTGAACGGCAGGAAACGAGCTCGTTCTGCCGAGCCTTTATATCGTGGCGCCGGGATCCTTCTCGCTTTGAAGGATTTATCGAGCAGCTCTGAGAGACCAAATTGATTGAGCTTCTTTCGACAGAATGGGAGGAAAGATGGTACGACTACTGGCATTCTGTGTCCCGGCTAACTGACATGAGCCGGAAGATCGTGAAGGCGAGACATTCGCCAGACATTTGCAGCGTGATAGTTCCTCTTCTTTTCTTTCCTTTCTTATAAATTGCCTTTATGTGGCGGACGCCAAAAATGTCGGAAGCTTTATACAACTCAGTTACAATTGCTGCTAGATCAGCTAAAACCCAGCCAAAATAGGGCATAATTCGGAAAAAATAAGTTGATTTTATTGCGTCATTCTTTACTGCTCATTTGGAGACATACATTGTCCTTCTATTGGCATTTCTAGAAAGAACCATTGTACTTTTCTTTCCAGAATTCAAAATTTGCAGAGATCTACAGGAAAAAGTCCTAGTTGGTTGGTATGGTGATAGGATGGAATGTTATTAGCCAACAAATATCTCCGCTAATACACTTTGGATAAAGAAGAATATCCAAAAAATAGTAACTAGTAACCCATTGCCCAAGGGTTTTGAAAATAGGAAAATGAATTTAGGTCTCTAGGTGCAAGCTTACTGAATAAGCTATTCAACAAAGTTTGAATCCTGTTTATTGGAAAACCGGAAAGCTGAGTCCGATAACAGGACGTCGTTATGTCACACGAATCTAAACAGTCATTAGATTTACGTAAGCAGACATGTGGAATAATCATACAATATACATGACAGTGTCCTCGTGAGAAAGTTACAGTGGTTGCTCTTCGCATATCGAACACATATATCTCATCCACCGAAACTCAGACTGAGTGGAATTGTTATCATCCCTCCTCTCTCACACTCTCGTTTCCGAATGACCTGTGCAATATTTTGATTTATCATGTCTTGGTACCACCTAGTTAGCCACTTGCATATCGAGTTTCCGTATTCTATACTCTGCTATCTGCGTACAATTTAAATTCAAAAACCATACAAATTTATTTACATTTATCTTTATGCTATTAACACTTAACTAAACATCATCAACGATAATTGAGACCGTGGATTAGCCACCGGCTGAGCCACTCCACCTCCACTTACGAATCAATTGTTATGCTGCGCGCTGCAGTATATCTTTACTAATGATATTAAATCTAGTAAAAGTAATTTAGTGAGAATTCCAATCTTTTACCACACGAAATAACAATTTACACTAATTTCTATTTCTCCTGATATCCATTTGACCTAATAGCCACTTTTTCAAATTACTACTTGCCCTAACTTTTATAGTTCTGAATTTGTAGTCCATAATTTTTAGTTTTCCGAATTATTCCTTGTACTTGATTTAATGTATATCTTTTAACAAACCCAGAATATGTATTCCTCATTGTCAAAATATAGTCATGGAACCCGCGAGGGTCGTAAAATTTGAAGCCGTAAAAATTAGAATCGCCTGAGGGTATGCGCCAACCTTCATAAGGCTTATGTCGGTTCGTATATGAAACCCTCTAGTACATTGCGATCCAAGGGAATCGTTTTACGCTGCCTGAGGATACGACGAGGGTGATAATAATCTGGATAAACCGATTTGTTTTAAGAAAATGTTCACTTTTTCTACTTTGCCAAGTTAATATTTTCAAAGTTTAAATTTCTCTTTAAGTATTAAAAAGTTTCATCCGAAAATGTCAAATTAGATATTCGATTTTATGGGAAAAGATATAAGGAACTAATTATGGAAAATCTTGAAGTGCGGTGAAGAAAAATGGTGTACGGACTTTTACTTTAATTTAATTAGTATATGATCAATTTCACACTGTTCTTTCAGGAGATGGAATTTAATTAAAAAATGCGTAAGCCGAAATGTCGGTTCCGTTCTGCGATCTTATTTCACAAATATAGACAGCACTTTTTGTATATTTGCTCTGCTCTACATGAAACACTAAATCATAGAACAGGTCGACCGACGAAATACATTCTGAAATGTGACTCCAGGGACAAGCGAGGCGACATACCGCGAGATCAATATTTCCAATATGTCAAGCCAAGCGACGAATTGCCATACATTCATATACAACTTTTCATTGTTTTACGATTGGGTTTTTCCAGGTTCGTGACATCCAAACGATGCGCGCCGTTTTCTATCCAAACGAGTTGAAACAGATTTTTGACACAATAAAATTCATTAAATTACAGACTCGTAAAATTCCACAAAATACTGTTTTTCACGTCATTCAGAGAAAAAATTCGCGTGAATATTTATTCTTGAATTGATAATGAAATTTAAGACCTATCCTATGTTTTGATTTGCACAAAAAATTACAAGCAGTTTTATTGATGACAATTGACGTCTAAACAGTAAGAGTGATGAAATAATGTATTATTTATATCCAGCACACAATTTCAAGAATTAATTACAATTGTGATTTAATCCAGCAGAAAAGAAATGAATCGTTTTCGCGAAAATCTTCGAGAGTCCTACTCGGTTACCACGGACCAACCCGAGAAGTACTCAACGTTGAAGGTTATACGCTTTATTGTTGCCGCCTAAGTGGCACTCGAATTCACGCTCGACTAGCTCCAGGATGGATTACGAGAAGTCACAAAGGGCTAGAACTCTTTTGATCGCGATAACGCACACATATATTCGCTCATCGATGACTGCTATTGCTTACTAAGAGTAAAATTGAGAGCGAGTAAGACCCACTTCGGTCCCAGTGAAATATTCGCGATTCAATTGATATAAATCTCTGAGAAGACTGTGGTCCTCCAATCGCATCCACTAAATCCTTGAAAGCAGCTCTTCTTGATAGCAAGAAAATTCAGAGGCATTAGAGTGTTTGTTTCAAGAAAAAAAATTTGCTTTCCATGGATCTGCCAAGAAATTCGGCTCTTCTAGCTTTTCTCTAGCTCTTCTCCTTTTTCATGTTATTTTTAAGATTCATTCTTCCTCCTGGTCTAAAATTTTTGCAGCACTACCTCTCTGTTTAACTCCGTCAAATGAATATTTTATATTTCTCGTTTACATTTTATCTTCCGTGCTCTGATTTTCTTACCCTTTCTTATACAAGAAGTAATTGCTGAGATCCGTTTCCCGCATAATATTTTCAACATTTCCTTCGTTAAGGAGTTAAGAGGCTGAAAGGGTATTAAATTCCAACACTGTGGTGTTTTGGAACACAGCTGCACTCCCGCTATTACTTGCGACGGTCCATAGCCATACTCCCGCGCTCTTGTGGCTTCCGATCCTGGAGAAAATATTTTGCACCTCCTCCCGGAAAACATGTCCATCCTTTACCGCGATTCTTTGCCGAGTCTTTTTGTTTTCCTCCGGCGTGCGCCAAGCTCTAGGTTATAGTATATCTACTATAGAAATAAGTACCGGAAGAGGGCTTAAAAATGGCAAAGTTTCTAAAGGTATCGCCTCTCTTCTCAATTTTTTCTCTTCCCTTTTTTGTCTATATACCAGCTTCCTTCATGCTTTTCAAATATTGGATACTTCCAATTTGAAATGGATTAAAATTGTGGGGCGGACTGAAGCGCGGAAATCAAATTTAAATTTTGTTCTACTTCTCCATCCGCTGGTTCATCGACAGTTGCACTCAGTCAGGCTGAAATTCTTTATTATTCAGAAGCAGGAAAATACATGCATTAGTCGATTGGCAGTCACGAGGAGCCTCTAGACTACGAGATTCACTCTTGGGAGAAGCAGGAAGGTGCGTGATTTACAAGGGTTCGGAGAGGAAAGGAAAAAAAAGGAATGCAAGAAGAGAAGGAACCAAAAGGGGACAAACTGAGCTTAAGAAGTCCGCGATATTGATGTCGTAAAAGGTCGTTGTGCCACAGCCTGCTCTTCTCCAGCGAGTCTCACCCGAGTCGCTGATCGAAATTTATCGTCTTCCCGCAGATTCGTAGTCTCTTGGCCTTAATTATTTCCAATGCAACCTCTCTTCTATCTCTCCATCCTTCACTGCATGTCTCTTTCACTCTGACCTGCGAAAACAACACTCTGTATCATTCACTTAAGAGGGACTGATTACAAGATTCGAATTGGAAATGGTGTGGTATACTTACCCTTGCAAAACTCGTACTTTGTCCAGATAAAATTGTTGACATAAGTATATTTAATATTCACTCGGCGCTGCTCGGGATTTTAAGAGATTTTAAGAGATAATGAATTTAAGAGATAATGAATCTCGAGGGATTTTAAAAGAGTTTCAAGAGATTTCATAGAAACTTTAAAGGATTTCAGGATATTTTAAGTGATTTTAGGGATTTTGAAGAGAGTTTAAGCAATTATAGTGACTGTAAGGAATTTCATGTGATATAAAGACTTTACAGAACTGTACAGATTTACAGAACTTTTAAGGATTGTAAGGGATTTTC
>JAUESH010000024.1:16192331-16204985 GCA_032275165.1 Synergus magnus
AAGGAATTTCATGTGATATAAAGACTTTACAGAACTGTACAGATTTACAGAACTTTTAAGGATTGTAAGGGATTTTCGAAATATTTTTTGATTTCAAGACATTTAGAAGTCTTTAAAGATATTTTAAGTGATTTTAAGAATTTTCAAGAGCTTTTAAGTGATTTACAGATGATTTTCAAGATTTTAAAAAATTTCAAGAGATTTCAGGATATTTCAATGAATTTTCATGGATTTCATTTTATTTTATGGAACTTTAAAGGATTTTAATAGATTTCAATATATTTTAAACAATTTAAAAATATTTGAAGGAATTACGAGCGATCCTAGGGGATTTAAATTTTTTTAAGGAATTCAAACGAATTAAAAATATTTCAAGGAAAATAAAAAAATTGCTAGAAAATTAGTTTAAAAAATGCAAAAATAAGACTGAAAAATTAAAGAAGTTCCAAAGCATTTTCAAAATATCTTTAAAAAATCCGCAGGAAAAATTTATGACACCCTGGAAAATTTGGATTCAAAAGGTTCAAGGGTGTGGATTCCTATTCGGAACACGCACACAGAGAGACTTTTAAAAATTAAAAATTATTCTACTCAAAAATTAGTAGCACCTGTGAAGGTTTTAGGATTCTTTTGAACAGGGCCGGCGGAGCATTGGTTGTTTGTCTTCCTTGCTCATTAAGAGCCGTAAATGTAAACAAATGAGAGCAAGCGAGACACTCATACATGGAAAACCGTCAATTGTTTTCCATATGTGAGTGTCTCGCTTCCTCTCATTTGCTTACATTTATGGCTCTTAATGAGCAAGAAAGACAAACAACCAATCCTCCGCCGGCCCTCCTTTTGAAAATATAAGGCTTACTCTTTCACTGCGCGAAAAATATAAAATTGCATTGTGGAGTGCGCTAAAGGCTAAACCAAGTTAAAGCACGCATTTTTCAAGTTGCCCAGCACCTGCGCCTGAAAGGTCATAAAGGCGTTTTAACTTGTACTCGAGGTGCTATAAAGTCTGCTGGACGTTCAGAGGAATACATGAGATTTCTTGCAACAGAAGACACATTTCAGGATAAAAAAGTTGTTAAAAAATAAAATGACTCAGTTCACGCTCTCTAACAAGATCCGTCGCTTATTAAGAAGTGAGAAAATTATACATCTTCAGCTACTGAGGATTTCACGGTATGCGTTAATTAAAGCATACTTGTACTTTTTAGAAATTATGAATGAGAACTATGAAGGTATAATGATGCAAATTTTACTGCGACTGCATCAATGTTTTCTGTAAGGAGATTTTGTAATTGAAGGAGCCTACTTATTACCTTGTTGGATATAATAAAGTTTCACAGGAAAGCAACTATAGTTTCTATAGATTTAAAAAACCTTCTGCTCGGAAAATGAGTTACAGGAATCTCAAGTTCGATTTACTTTCGTGATGGGGGATGAAAATCAATGGTTCAAATCGCAAACAGTGGCCGTTGAAGAAGTTTGCCAGTTCAATTTAAGCTGGGTTCCCAAGCACGTACCTTCGTACTCCAACGTCACCACAAGTAATTTTCAACTGCGACACGAAATCAGAATCCATGCAAACGGCTCTCTTTCGGGTACGAGAGCTTATAGGTGTCTTATACTGTGTTGGCTAGATCTTGACTTTCAAGGCGTTCTCTCTAGAGTGTGGCAAAGTGGATCGAAATAGCTATAGGTTTCAAAAGAAGAGGAAAAGTAGGAAGAGGTTGCCTCGTGCTCCATTCAAACTTTTGCATCAGAAAAGTCTTTCCGGACCCGAAATATCTGTAATAAACTTATAAACTGGTTACTCTCACTTCCTCTTGAAATGGAAAACGTACAGCTTTTCGTAAATTTCAACTTTCTGCAACGTGTGGTTCCTTGCCAAGATGAATTCTGATCTCCTTGAAACTTAAGTCACTCATAATTATAAAATAAAAATTATTGGGACCGTCAGCTAACTTACTCTCTTCCTTTATATAACATCTCTGCATATTTATTACACCTTGACGAGAAATTATTATGTGTGAACCACTGTCCGGACATACGACTTTATAAGGATCGTATTTCAGAAACTGAGTGTGAAATAAGCGAAGCGTGAATTTCTTAATTTGGTGTGGAGCTCTTCAGCATGTATTATACGATACGTGTCAAGATTACTATCACGGGATAAGGAGACGTTTCGATTCATCTGCATTACAAGGATGTGAAGATAGAGTGGATCGCTTAGCGATCGTCGATAATGCCTTTTGGAATCCTTCAACTCGCAGAATTGGTTTGCTCTCTCCCAATGCCCTAGCTCCCACATTTTCTCCTCATCCAACTGCCACCCATTCCACCATCATCCTCGGATGGTCCACCAAACCTTCCGGATCGCAAATCCTTTTCCTTGCTCGGCCAGGGTAAGAAATGGAACTCTCCTTGGGGAATTAATTGCGCTGTAAAACGTGGATTCAAATCCCGAGCTTCAAAGGAAAGGAGTTGTTCCTTTTCTTCCCGAAAGCTTTTCCCAAGATGGTTCTCATCTTAGATGCAATCAGTGTCGCAAATTGCTTGCAATCGCCTCTGCAATTAATTCCGGCTCATCCCCGCAGATTTATTATTCTCAATAATACTGTAATATTCCCGAGAAAAGCGCATTTTTCTACCCCCGCTGACGTGTTTCTCTCTACGTGCGACATTCAATTTCATTCAATATCGACGTGCACAGGATTATGGAATATTTTATGAAATTAAAGAAGAAACAAGTATGATAGCTATGAAAAGAACTCGTTTTCAATCCCGTGTAGAAATTTCATGACCGCCTAATCCGGAAGATTTAGTCTGGCCCAGACCAGGTGCTGACTAGCTTTTCCTTCAGAAAAATGTACTGCGTCTAAGGCACGATAAATGGATTTTCGAAGTCTAGAAACTTAGAAAAGTTTGATCGATAACCGTTTTCTGTAAAAAAGCAAATTGAAGAAATACCAAGTCGCAGAAATTCGAGTCTAAACGTAAAGTAAGTAAAATGTTATCCTACTCCATCCAGGCAAAGAGCCGGAGGGTAATGGAGTATAGTGGCTCGCTTTATTTGATCTTTCGGTCTCGGTCTCATTTCTTTCAAGACTTTCTCCCTGTGGCATTTCTACGATGCGTCTTATAAAAATAAAGGACACTTTGATTCCTTACGACTCGTGGGATTAATGAAAAATTCATTTTCATTCAACTTCCAAGTCCGACAATTGGTCCTGAAGACCAGTGCTAGAACTTTACTGCTTTCTCAAGTTATATTCACATGAAAAAGGTATAGTGTCATTTTAATACCGATCCCGATGCTATACTAAGTTAGAACGAAATCTATACACCCGTTATTTTAACACTAGTACCATAACCTTCTCCACAATTTTCGGAAATAATTAATTCTTCTATTTGAGAAATTAAATGAAAGAAAATAAAATAAATATGGCATCAACAGTCTCATATATTTTAGGCTTTTATTAAACATTCTCTTCTATGAAATATTAAAAAATGCAAGAACTGTGGTACAATAAGAAAAATGGTCCACTGATCAGGAGAGATTTGTGTCAAAAAGCTTTTTCGTGTCCTATACTTAGAAAAATTACTTTGTGTACAAAAAGAACTGTTTTTAGAATCATATTTCTGTCCTCAACAAAATTCAAGAGATCGATATAGAGTAAATATAATATTTAATACGCAATAATATTTTTATAAACGTTAAGCTTCAAAAAAAGAAAAATAACCACTTAATTTTATATTCTACTGTTGTTTTACATGCATTTTGAAGGCGGTAGACTGTAAAGGAAAGAGGTTGCTAGTTCTAAAGAAAGAATACCTATATACTGAGTCGCATTTTGCGTTATATTGTTTGATGCTCTTTCCGTAATTAAAGCTAAGTTTCAGCAGCCCCCGTTGCATCAGCGACCAAGTTATACGAGAACAAACACAACCCTTGCCAAGTTGGAACAAAAACAATCGACACCCTCATATATAGAGTTGGATGGTTTTAGAAGCGGTGCAATCGAGGATAGCCTTCTGCTTCGTGCTTTGATTTGCTTCCCTTAAGTCCTTTAGACGAGGATGTCCAATTATCGAAGGGGCTTGTGCGAGAACTCTTGTAAAACCCGTAGACGAGCACTTAACGGAATTGACCCTTTGACCGTACTTCGAGTGGTGCACGAACTACGTTATTCACAGTGTAAAGCTCAAGCTCTAAAGAAATAAAGGATCACCACTTTCACCCGAAAATCCCATAAGAAATAACTGGTGTTACACTAAACTTAACTCCCAACCAATTTGCTTTCACTTTTATTCTACGCACTCTTTCTTCATCACGCTTTTATTACAAATATTTTTAAAAAAATACCCACACATTTTTTATTGAGAAAATTTCTAAGCTTCTTTGAAAAGAATGCATTTTAACGACCGGGAGCTTTTACAAATGGTCAGTAAATAATTTCGTTTATGATGTATATTCTTACGTAATATCGCGACGTTTATAACATAGCAGCTTACACACGCAAAAGTTATTCATTTTCTGAGCGTTGCATTCCTGTCTGCGGTCTTTTGCCATTTTTCAGTGATGTTACATACAAGTAACATTTTACCACTGGCAAGGCACCGGTTTAAGTCTTGCATAATTAAAGCGGGATTAAAAAACTTGTGCTTCTCCTTCAGTTTTGGCACGACAACCAACTCCGAACTTGATGCATAAATCTACTGTCGCAATTAAATTACCCAGCTTGCGAATTTAAACAATTTCCGCGTAGCCTGGTTACTTACACCTCGTAAAAATAATATTTTTAACAAAATATCAAATAATGTATCTTTTCGCACAGTGAGAATTTAATTTAGTAATTTAAAAAGAATTCTAAGACAATGTGTAGTAATTAAATTCACAAAAATATAAAAATATTTTGACAGAAATTTATATACACTTCCTTGGTTTCTTGATTTTAATAACAATTTTTGTTATCTGGGGGATTTATTTAAAGAAGTAATACTTTTTTTTTCTTAGGAATGGCCAATTATTTGCACGATTTGCGAATGAAGTAGACTACTAACAACTAGAATGCAGACAAATATGCTGAACAATGTATGGTTGGAACGGTAGCTACACGCGAAACTCGGGCCAACGCCGGATAACATAAATTGCAGAAATTACATCTGAAATATATAGTTCTCTTTCGTCTGCTTAGAACTGATGCAGCTTTTATCTTAATATATTAAAAACATATTATTGTTATTATTAAATTATTATTTTCCAGCTGGCTTAATTTGGGAAGCATTTTCGTACGACTTTGGTGTCCAATTAAAAAGGTGTTGTCTTTTTGTCTATAAAAAAAATATCGTTTACTCAAAATGCCAGAAATTCGGATGCCAAGTGGAGGAGGAAAACGTCTGCATGCTTTAATTAAATGCTCGTAATTACGTTTCCTACTAATTACCACTCGCACTCATCAGGCCTGATGAAAGGGAGAAGGTACAAGAAAAAAATTTGAAAACGGCTCAAATCTCGCCGAGCCTTTTTTTCGTCTGGAGGTGTTCGAAAGGGAACACTCTGCTACATTAAGTGTGTTTCCACGAAAATTTTTCGTTAAATTCTAAACACGCAAACCTTTTTTTCTTACTCATTAAAACTCAACAATCGTTGGAATTTAACAATGCCTCATTTTCTGAAAGCAAAATATAATTATCCTTTCCATAATCAAGACAATTATTTACAGATGGGTAATATCTAGAAATATTTGAATATTTGAATTTTATTCATACAAATATTGTCACAGTTTTGAAAATCTTCGCAAAGGAGAATGCAAAATACGCGATAAAATATTCACGAAATCGCACCGTTATTTACATCATAATGCTTCGAGAGGGAGAGAAGCGAGAAGCGATAAATAATTGAAGTAACGACCTTAATCAGAAAGTGAACACCCTAGCCTACTCACCCCGATTACAATCTTTTATAGAATAAGCCTGATCCATTATACAATAGCATTAATATTCAAAGCTCGCCAATAATTACTCTATACTTCAAAGGTGAATAAATTAGGCAAGAGATTCATTTTGTGAGATACTCACTACTAATTTTAAGAGATTAACCTTCAGTAATTATAATTTAGTTACAATTTTTGAACAGTAAGTTCTTGAAAATCCATCGATTTGAAAGCAATGAAACGAAAAGACAAACTGTTTGATGTAAAATAAAAACATTCACTCGAAGCATTGGATTCCATTCGCACAGGTCGGATTACGATCTTCTTGTACCAAGGATGTGTATTTTCCGCCTTCAACCAAAGGGATGTTCAGAGGAAAGCTGCTTTCAGTGTTCAGTAATGCCTGATCCCATAGTTTTCTTGTCTCTTCTCGAATTGGTTTTACGATTTCAGCCAACAGCGAAAATGAGAATTACTTTCTTTCGAACTATAATGAAGAGAGCGGAAAAAAATTGACGAACTACGTTTTTGTATTGAAATGGAAACCATTAAAAATTTTATGAAGACAACAAGACTGAGGCAATAGCTTGCCCTTGAAAAAAAGTGAAATACTTGAAGTAACTTCTCGACAATAATTCCTATTCCAGATTTTAAGTACTACCTATCAGAAGTCTCCAACATCATAATCCCCGAGGATTTCTCTGCAGAATCATCCCTTCGTATGTGTGCTTCCTGCAAAGTACACATGCAAATGAGACGCCGACACCAATTCGGTAAGAGTGGCTGCTCTCGAATGTTTCCCGTCGTTTTTTATCAGCCTCACACTCTCTACAGTGCAAGTTTTCCTAAATTGCCAACGATTCGCGGAACTGCTCCATAACTGAAATGAATTCTCTTGAAGCCAGGCGGAACAGGACGTGAAGCGCGACAAACTCGCATCGGTTGGTAATCGTATTAAAAGGGGGTGCTGCTCTAAGATCGAAACTTTGTCTCTAGGGCTACGCTGGAGAGAAAGTGGAGAAAGAGAACTTAGGGGTGTGAAGGGAAAGCGTAAAGGAAAAGGTATGAGAGAGAGAAAATGTACACTTCGAGAGTCCTTACGAGAATTCCACCACAACGAAAGTATCAAAGTTTTATCCAGCGCGTCCGACAAAGCGTTAATCCCTGAAACGAGTCAGTAAAAAGCTCTTTGTCCTTTACAAAAAAAAGGTCGAAATTCCCTCAATCGTCTTAAAGACGCGTTCCAGGACGGCAGATAATAGTCGCTGTGGCTGTATCAGGTAGTCTTGTAGTGTTGTAGTGCTGAAAGCTTTTACTTTCTCTGACATCAAGTCAAATGAAAAAAGTTTTTTTTTATTGCAGAATGTCTTGCGAAAGAGTCGTAAGCTCTAGACGTTTCAGTTACTACAGTACTGATTGTCATTTTTATTTTCTTTGAGAGAATTTCCCCTCCTTCTCTGTTCAGTTTCTTCCGTTATAACAATTTTATATTTATACCAGTTGAAATTTATCTGACGTTATTCGGGATTTTAAGAGATTCCAAGTGACTACACGGAGAAATATTCACAAATAAAACTAATAAACAGAGCAAGATTGTTCTCAACACACGCTATTTATTATCAGTTTTAATTGTCAATATTTCTTAATGATGGCCAATCACTGTACCCATTACCCTAATTTGGTACGCAACGGCAACTAAAACAGGATCTCCATAAATGGGAATCAGTAAAAGCAACATATTCTATGTGACTTTTAGTGTTTCAAAATTGCAGAGTGAAATTCAGCAAATTATTTGAGCTTGTTACAATGATGCATTATTCGAATTGGAGATTAATTTTATCCTCGTCAACTTTCGAGTCGACGGTCGTTACCGCGTGCAGGATTTCATTGTGAGGCTCGTGGCTCGGAAACACGATGGTTTGATGTCTCAGCTTAATTGGAGTGTTACATACTCCGTTTTCCCTCAGTCTTCCCTACACGCAGGTCGGAAACTCGTAGTTCGTCTCTGGAATTGTCACGAGTATGACGCCACATCGCCATTGCCATAGGGTAGTGCCAGGCTTGGAAGCCCATTCAATTCAACCCTTCGGCAACTCGACACCGTGCCACGTCGCTAGACTAAATGCGATGCATCAGCTTTGATGCGACACGATACCAGTCGCCAATTCTTATACCACCGTGGTACAATCCTTCCGTTTTCAAAACCAGCAACTGTGCTAATTTAGTAATTTGAACCAAGTTTCTTCTCAACGTTATTCACCATATAAAATGTAACCCATGTTAAGCATTCATTATGGAAAGGGACTAATTGCAAATTCGCGCGGCGCGCTCTCAATATGTGGATTGCAGGATGCATTTCAAATATTGATCGTGTTAATTAGTGTGGCAGGCACACAGTCAGTAAATTTTGTTTAAGTCTGTACCCAGCAATTTCATTTCACAATGTTGGAAAATTAAATTCAATGTGTTTTTCTTGAAGACTTGTAACTGTCACTTGTAACTTGTCACTTTGTTTATCAAAAATTCGATAAGGTACTTCATACTTTTAACATTCAAAAGACCAAGCGAATGCGAGAATACTTGATTCATGCATGAGAGACGAAAATCGATATAGACAGCAGACTTGGAATCCAACACGAGTCTTTCAGAAGAAAATGTAGTCGCTCTGTGAAAGAGTACACAGTGCGATCTAATGTTCTATCTACATACTTAAATCCTCTATACAAGTTCAAGTCACAGACACTTCAAAACAAAAGCATAATTTCAGTCCTCCCTATCTGGTGTTGTTTTGAGACTGACTGAAATATGTAAAGGGAATATTTTTTCATATTTTTTTTTCATTTCAATGATGTAACTCGAGTGCCCTAGTTTTCCTATGACGAAAATATCTTTTAGTGATAGGTATTTCAATGTGATACATTGTAATGATAAATATAACCAGGACAGATGTGAAAAAATGATGAAATCATTTTAAGGGGGGGGGGGATAGGGTCTTGCAATCGAAAATTTTCTTATTGCAATTCTTATAGTAAATCATTTCAAGAATATTGTGTTAAAATTTCAAGTCAATCGGAGCAAAACTCTCAAAGTTATATAAAATATCTCCACCCCTCGGTATTTTTTTTTTTAACATTAAGGTAGTTTTCCACCTACAAAATGGCAGAATTTTTCGTAAAAAATAGCTGTTTTTGCTTTAAAGATCCGCCAAAAATTAAAAAAATTTTTTAAAAATTAAAAAACGACATGGGGGGGGAAGTCTTACTTTAACTAAAAAACCCGAACTTTTTGATTTCAGATGATTCTACGACGAATGGCGATGGACACCGCAAAACGTCTCTTTCAAAACATGTCCCCCCCATAATTCCTTGCAAGAACCACGTAGAGATTGAAGGAATAACAATAAGAATAAAATAATAAAAAGCTAGTAAGTGCATTTCCTAAAACTTCCAAGTCTCGCAAATTAATTTAAAAAATTGTATTATTATGTGGATTAATAAGACTGCAATATGTTTCATCTCCTTTCGCAACGTCTAGCAACTAATGGATTCAGTGAGACGTGTACTACATCATCGAGACGAACATTTTGTCAGATCGTACGAGATACTGGTGGTACGGTTCGTTGGTTCGCTCGTTCGTTTTCGAAGAGGAAGTTCCGTTGAGTAACGTCGGACGTTATTAGCCCCCTCTTTTACGGCAGGGGAAAAGAGGGTTAGATTTCTTCATGTGATTCCAAGTCTTGTATAGAAAACTCGTATTAAAAAAGAACGAAAGACAGAGAGAAAGAGAGACAGAGATAGACAAAGAGCTAAAATTAGGTTGAAAAATGAAAAAACGTGACATTAAAAGGTCCGCAGTAAAAGAGGCGGTAATTCATTACTGCTTTTAATTAAGTTTTACAACTATGTTTCACGACGAAAGTATTTAACAACGTTATAATTTGTTCTCTTCAGACTCTTTTAGGTAAATTAGAAGCGAGAACAATGTATTTTGAATCAAACTTTATACGAAACGTATACGGTACAATTCACCTGTATGTTCATAAATAATTATTTAGCTTTTTTATTATTTATTTTTTAATTGCACGAACAGAGGAGAAAATTTCAAAATATATGTTTTAGATATTATCTTTATTTAATATTGGAAGAAATTTTATATAAAAAGAAGCGCTGTGTAAATGCATCACAGAGCCGAGATTGGGATTTCGGTTGAGCAAGAGCTTGTGTGAATCGCGTTATTAACGAGCCACGCGACGTGGATTTTGATAATCCGAAACGGCTGACAAGCACAGCCAAGTATTCATTTAAATCCTCGCGACAACTGGTCAAAATCAACCCTAGTTGCCTATTTCGCGAGGAACAAAAATGAGCAAATGGCATGTAGCCGCTATAGGGAGGTTTGCGATCGATTGCTACGTCTCCCTCGAGAATAACGTATGACGATCCGCACGCAATTAATGAAGAGGGTGATTGATCCAGACTGGCGATTTCCTGCTTGCTCACCCTTCTCATTTGGAAGACGAAGGAAGACATTTTTCTGGGAGAATAGATACAATATTGCGCCGCAGTAAGTGTGGAAATAAGTCGAATTACACATTAGAGAAATCAAGATTTATTTACTACTAATAAAACAAAATATATTTCGACAAGAATCTAAGACTTGGGATTGACGATAATCTTGCAGAATTACCAATCAACTGTTATTTTATATTCTGCGATCCAACAATAAATTTAAAATTAACGGAAAATCGCATTTTCGGTATGAGTACTAAATCTTGTAAATTGATTTAACGTTTCTTTGCATTGCAGGATCTGCATCTGGATTTCGAGATAACGCAAATCAATACGCAGATGGTCTCGTAAATCATATGATTCCTTTATCACCGGTAGCTCAACCTGTTCACGTCAGTAGCACGATTCAAGTTCTGCCAGCACATCCGCTTCCCGTTGAAGTTGAACGACCAATACCGAGGGCAATGCCTCAAAATACGTTTCCATAGTGCCAGAAAAGCCATACATGATAAACGTAAATTGACTACTACCAACGTCTGTTCTTCGACCACTGAAAATCAGAGTTCCACTATCAATGCCACTTGCTCACACCCCAGTGTCCATTCATACCGGTTACCACCGGGACATCGGTCTTCGATCCGGAAACGGTTTGGGGTAAACTCTTAATAGCGGCTACGCGAGCACTTTCGACGGATCTCTGGAAACACCTGGTATTTTCCCCTTGTAAGACCAAGTTTAGGTGAACACGTTAACTTGAATCCGAGTCTAAGCTGTCTGGTTATTCCTTCCGGAATTGGTAATGGATACCCCTATTCAGCTCCCCTCAAGAGATTTTAGTTGAGCTCACTCCTTTAATTGATTGAATACCAGTAAAGTGGACGTTTTTATAAAGTATTTAAGTATTATTATGCATCTGAGATTTTTATTGTATTTAATAATGTGGAAATATCTATATATATATATATATATAAAACTGAATGTCTGTATGTGTGTTCCGAATAGGCGTCCACACCCCTGAAACTTTTGAAACCAAATTTTGCAAGGTGTCATTTTGTCTTGAGGAGTTTTTAAGAAATTTTGAAAGTGCTTGTGAATTTTTTTCATTATCTTCAGTTTATTGAGATATCAAGTTAAAAATTTGTAAAATTAAAGTAATTGCATTAAGGTACGTTTATCTGGTCTCAAATATTTACATTTGTCAAAAAAATTATTTTGAAATTTTTTTTGTTTTAAGAAAAATTTAGGATCAGATAAACGTACGTTTGTATATCTCAATAAATATAGAAATAGAATTGGAGGAAAAAAAAATACCAGTAAGGTAGGAATCGGATAACTGATACTGATAAATCTCACAAAATTCATTAAATTTCTTTAAAATCACTTAAGACGTCTTGAAATATCTTGAAAATCCTTAAACTCTCTTGAAATCCCTTGAAATTCCTTGAAGTAATTTGAAATCTCTTAAAATCTCAAGAAACGCCGGGTTCTGCTAATTGTAATACATATATATAAGAAATTACTATACATGATTAATATATGAGTATGAGTAATGCAGTCGTCATTTGAAGAAGCATCGTGGTTACAAGTAATTAAATATCATCGAGAAAGATGATACTGCGAGAGTCAGGAGTGAAATCATCTTATGATAACGAGATCCGTGCGAAACTAATGTGATGTACTCGAGTCATCATTAAATTATATAAACCTCCTTAACTTTATTTTTATTTGTCAAGCACTTATTTCTTGAAATCAACTCACATTCAATTTTCATCCATAGGATGAAATTGCGTTCCACATTTTGGATTCCTCTTTCCATCCTGTGGAAAAGGTTAAAAACTAGAAATGTGAATGAATAATCAATAAAGTATAACGAATTTCTCATAGGAATAGAATACCAACATCTTCTGATTGCGCCCTTTCATAGAAAACAATCTCTCATTGTTCTTTGTCCCTATTGAAAACGTGCTTTCTATTGAAAAAAAGGGAAAAGCCGCATCGATTGTGGATTCGATGAGGAAATAGTGAAAGTTATTAGCAAAAATTAAGTAAGTCATGTGATTCATTTTAATTTTAATTTTCCTACAAATTTAAAATTTGCCAACTTTTAAAACACACTTATTCGCCATGTTTCTTTTTTCTTTAAGGGCATGTGTTACTTACCATATGAGCAAATTTAGATAACCAAAGTTTTTTTCCACAATTTTTACTTTTTCAAA
>JAUESH010000024.1:16225420-16238557 GCA_032275165.1 Synergus magnus
TTTTCACTGATTCTCAGTGGATTTTCACTGATGAAAATCGTGAGAAAAGAGTCACTGAGAATCAGTGAACTTCCACTGATTCAATTTTAGAGAGTACTAACGAATGCCGTTGGATTTTTTATTTTCAGATAATCCAGACTTGAGCAACTTTACTCACCGCAAAATGCCTTTTTTTTTTTTTGGTCACTCGTAGATTGGCTGTAACGCGCTTATTTACGACTCTTTTATCAGGAAAAAATTATCATAGCTTCTTTAAATATATGGTAATTGAATGTTAAAACATTGGTAACAAAATAAATAAACCTGTCTCCATAAAAAAATCGCTTTTTTTGTCACCCGAAAATGTATGGACCCCCTTAAACAGTCAGAAATAACGAGAATTTCCTACGTTTCTCATTGATTTCAATTTTCAAATAACTTTTTTTTGCACCCACAAATTAGCAGATTTTCTCCGAACAGAATATTTATTGTGCCACTTTGTGCTGCTGTAACTGCTCTTTGCTTAGCTAATTTTCTGCATTTTTACGATACTCTTATTTTACTATCGTTCCTTTCTTAGAACAAGTATTATTATATTTGGAACTTGTTTGAATGTTTACAGCAAATAAACATTGTCGTAAAGGACTAGTTCTTCGTATAATATTCAAATTTTTATTTTCTATATTACTTGTAATTTGATTTCATCATCGAAAATTGGTTGTAAAATTGAATGATAACACAAATCGGAAGCTATGAACATGAACATGAATAAGTATTCGAATCTCAGATAATCGACAGGTAGTTAAACAGCTACTATGCAGGTTTAAGTACACACGGCTTCTATTAAAGCGCTCATTTCGTGCTATAAAATCTTTTAGTGTTCGACGTTCGATCGTTAAGATGGGTATTTGACATTTAAAAGTTTTATGGATATTCTACTGTCCTTTGTATTGCGTAGGAAGATACGTGCGTTCTTGGAAGCCGGAGAAATTAAGATAATGCATAAGACTCGTCGTAGACTCGACCGGGAAGCAAAGATAATCAGTTGATTCATTATTTCGTTACATTAGCTCTTGTCGGAGATAAGATACACGCAATGTTTTACCTGTGCTCTAGCATCTCCTTTACCTTGAGAGATAATTCGTTAATAAGAAAATGGGGTTTCCTTGTCTTCTGGGCTTTAATTGAGCTTCTGACAGGACATGATATGAGTCACGACAAGGTTGACGAGAGAAAAAATCCTCTTAACAATATTAGGTTGCTTATATATATATGGTACCAATTAAAGGTAATTTTTATTGCCGTCTATCGATAATCTTCTAGAATAATCATGCAATATTATTATTCGATGGACATCTAGAAAGTTATGCTCGCCTGTCACGATTTATCATTTCAAAACTGGTTTATTATAGTGTCACAAATAAAAAATAAAAATAAAAAGTGTTTTATCGTTGATGATAGTGCTATATCCGTTCACCTCGAAGGATTATCGCATTAATCAAGGGACATTACAAATATGAAGGGAGACATTCGATATCTGAGTGCAGGTGATTATCTCTTAAACACGATCATGTGACTTTTTTTACTTTGCTTTTTTTTTTTGCATTTTGCTCTTCTCTGATAAGCGGACAGTTAACATATCCGCATTCCAGTCTACTTTTTTGGCCACATTAATATTTTCAAACATGCGCGAGCTACATAAAACGAAGATAAATTTTATTTTCGTTATGGAGTTTTCAGTGTTCAGAACTCTGAGCTATTATTTATAGTAGAAGTTAGTCGATCATCATCTGTTTTCTCGTGTCTAGTACACAACACATGTTGAGATATAGCATTTAGTTTCATATGTATGAGTTGAGACGCGTGCACGCACCCTACTATAAGGGGTCAAAGTGTCAGTCTGACACGCATCATTGTTTGCGAGCAGTGTGAGAAGCTATGTAGCAGGAGGTGTTATTAAAGTGACGCATTTCTCTCGACTTGTCTTTCTCCTTTTAGTTTATGATACTCATACCCCAATACTCGAGAAGGACAAATTTATTGCGGCTCAATCTCATTTGGACGGTAGAAGGTTCGATTTGCTCGGCGCCTAGGCCACCTTGCGTATCTAACCAATCGACATTCCAGACATACGAGTATGCAGCCAATTACAGTTTCCATGACGCTATCACACTTTGTCTATTTATTCGCCTGAGTGGCCACGTTTGCTCTCTCCCGTGATTCGGCATATATGAGAGAGCAAGCATCATTTAGAATTGCTCCATTCTTGATGCAGGAAACACGAATCTCACCTGCTAATTTTTTCTCCAGTCTTCAGTACACCTGTCAAATGCGTAAGCGACTGCTGTACAATTTTACAGGTGTACTGAAATGCAAACAACTTCTTTTGTATTTGTTGCATTTATTTGTAGATTGAAACTATGAAATTTCAAGAATAGTTTAGTTGCCAGAAACTTTCTTGTGTGAAACTTTCTTTTCTTTCAATAACATGACTTATAATCACAATCCTCTCGAGTTTAAGAATAATTAACAACACGAAATTTAAAACCGGATGCTCGGTATTTATCCGCCTGTGAAAAAGCTGAGCAGAACGCACATTGCACAAGGGAGCGGAATATTTTAGCAGGCGAAGGGACCCAGTGCGTACCGGTTTGGATGGTTTTTGGTGAATATATCTGCCCTTATACAACTAAACGTGAGCTGCCGGTAATAGTGTTTAAATATTTTAGCGAATGTTCAATCGATAGGTAGTCTGACCATTCGGCCCCCTCAGAACCTACTGTGAACCTTAGGTACCGCTTCGTTTCGTTTCATCCTCATCCCAGGTACACGATCTCCATGAAATATCAAGAGCGTGGAATTGGATTCTTCTATTTCGAAAAAGAATGGAGGAGAAAAGAAAAGAAGAGATAGCGATTCAAACTTCGTTATCTGCTATCGACTATTGTCGCTCAGAAATCGTATAATACTCGTATTCAACCCATTCTGAAGGAAAATGAGAAACTGAAGCTATGCGAAGATGAAAAAAATATGCCAATTTCATATTATCAATGCTTATCTATTCTACCACTGAATAAATAACCATTCGGTCTCCTTCTTCAGAGACTTTAATTTTGGATAACTTCAATTCAGATAACAGCATTTCAAATAACTTCAATCTCAAACAACGAACTGTGAATATTTTGAAGCAATTTTATGTAAAAAGATGAAACGCTTTTTCTACATTATTTTTTACTATACATGTAAGTTGGAGATTAAGATGTACGATAGCCAGAATGTGAGTTACTCTCGACATTTTTGCCATTACCACCGATATCTCAGTCCCCTATCCCTTTCTGTCCGACATTAGGTCCTATTCGTATGTAAATTTGTTTCTCCTTTAAAGGGAGATAAAACGGAAGGTAGGTAAATATTGTCACGGATAAGGCACCGTGTTCTGATCAATGATCCGTGAAGTTCTTGTCAGACTTTAGAAGCGATAGTGAAACAAAGAACAGTATAATTTATCCTGGGCGCTCTTCATTTGTATTGTATTACTTTATTCAAAAATGCTTGAATCCTTTAAGAAATTAAGTGTAACTCATTATTGGTTCCATTACTTCTACCATCTCTATAGTAACTGTAATTTCTATAATTTAGCTTTATGGTTAATTTGTAGAAGTTTGCTCAATCAATTATTAAGGCAGTTTATTAGCCAATCGGTAGCTCTTCTTCCCTTTTACTTGGCTTCTGATTGGCTTCCAAATCAAGAGAAGGGGAGAAGTGGAGGGGAAGAAGCACTTTCGATTGGCTACGAACCGTAGTAAAATCTACTGTGTAGCAAAACTTACTACGGTGTAAATTGCCTCATTGTATTATGAAGTTTGTATAATTCATAATCTAATTTTGGTAATTTATACTGCATTTATTAATAATTTCGTGTTAAATAGACTTTGCAGATTGTTCGAAATAAATGTTATATACACCAGATGTCGTACTTAAGCTACTGTTACGGTTTTAACTACAATGCTGGATCGCCAGGTGTGTTCTTATTTTGGTCTGCTCAAGGGATTGGAAAAAGCCTACTACGTCATTTAGCAATCCGATTCAATCTGCTATTGGCTTAAAATAAAGTCCGTGTTAGTAGAACCTTATATCTGATCATTCTATCTCATCTACGTTTTTATTTTTCTACTTTTATCGGAAATGACGTAATATCTATCCTTTAACGTTGACTTTTATAGACCTGGAGAGTAGATGGAATTAAAAAGAAATGTTGAACGTTTTTTCAGCTGATTATATTTTGAATTAAATATAAGTCTTAATGTAACTTTTCAAAATTTTTACTTTTGATCTTTAGAATTATTTGTAAGGATTTAGATAAATCTTATCACTGATTTGACGGGATATTCTTTGGCATGAGATTCGGATTCGATATGTCGTGCAAATGTGTGAGCTTTCATATTACGTCTGGCAAGGCGGATTTCACGGGATTCGAATGACCTTAGGTGGAGTGGACAGGGGTCCAACAGCTCTGACTGCTACCGAACTTTTCCTAGACTAGACGAGGGTTTAGACCTCGATTAAAGGAGGAGAAGGAGGCAATATATCTATAGGTATATAGAAGTCTGAAATCTGTCGAGCTCTGACGTTCTCAGGAGTAATCCTTTTTCAAGATTCAAGGGGTTTCTTATTGACTAGTTGCTCCTTCATTTACCAGTAACCTTAGAACTTTTTTAAAACTTCGGAAGTTTCACTTTTACGTAGTTTTACTACAGTTAAGTCTATTCCTTTCAATTTAAAACAAATTTTTTAAATCTTTGACCTTGAAAATGAAAAAAAGAATAAGGAAAAAGGGTAGGATGAGTTACCCAAGTACTTTTAAAGACTTCCGGGTGTAATACTGCTCCCGGGTAATAAACATGTTTAATTACAACGTTAATAGTACGTGTATGGCATGGAAGGTCCACCCTCGTCAGTTCGCACACTCATGATGCGATGAAATTCAGTATCTGTGTTAATGGAAGTTGGAACCCTAAATATGAAAATCATAACTATTTCGCTTTTCTATCGTGGAAGAGTGGACTAAAATTGAAGACCAGTACATAATAAGGATATGTAAAGCTATAATTTCCAGAGAATCGCGCATATAGTTTAGCCTTTTTGAAGAAAACTTTATGTTTGTAAAATCCATTTATATGAAGATGATTACGATATATATCTTCCTTGATGCAACCCCGCTAACTGTACTGCCATAGTGAGTTATAGTCGCTTTCAGGTGCGATTGTACGAGGGACACAACATATATCAATGACAACGGTTGCCTACCCTCAAATTGGGTAAGAATTACCGAAAAAGTAGACAGGCTCTCGCTCGTAGGATAAGTTACGCCTCCGTATTTGCGACCGAGGCTGATTTACTTTCGTACCACAGCCAGAAAAATGGCGTAGCTTTACGGCGGAAATCGGTGCTACCACCTACTTTATCGTGACTTTATTCACACCCGACAAACTTGCGGCGCACGTTTCGCAGAGGGCTGAGGTAATTACCCGATCCCCGCGTTAAAATGGAAAAATGCGAGGGTTTCAACATTTTAGGTTTTATAAATTGAGGGAATGGTCGGAGAGTCTTGTCTTTCAAGACTTTATTAATAATATACCCAAAGAAAATAGTTGCATTTTTTAAATTTTATATCCGAGACTAATGTTCAGCGGAAATTGCCTTAATTAAGATTTTATTTCTTTAGTAAATTTGAAAAATCCTCAAGTCAATGCAACATCTTATTTGCGTGAAATTGTGGAACGGATTAGGGTGGCAGGTGTTGATTGCGAGCCTCGCCATACAGCCAACGAGCTGCTGGCTGATACCAAGTATTGTGCCGCTAGTAAGGAGACGGTAATGGCCCTTTAACCTGTAACCCCTAAGTAATTACGGAGTTAACCGATGTAAATTACAATAATTTGAGCTCAGGAAGTGCGGCTTCTCATTTGTTTCGGTAGTCGCAGTCGTTAAGGGTTCTTGCACATCCCATACAGACGTTCGAATGTATGTTCTACAACCTTTGATTTCTGAATTGAAAAGTGTATCAGAAAGTATATGAATTACATTTCACATGAACATACGGAGCGTAGGTTAATCCGAGATTTAAAAGTATTAAAAGAATAACTTGAATTATCTTCGGTATTTCCGGTTTAATGAAAAACTACTTTTCCATACTTATAATCGATTCAGAATCAATGGCTCGTCAAAAGATTTTTTAGAAACACGTGGGGAAACAGTAGAATCAGTAGAGAATCACGTGGAATCGATTTTAGAGTGAATGGCCCCTCGCAGTTTATTAATTTTATGGGATTTATACTCCTGAGTTATTTAATTTCATATGTATTTTGAAATTTAGGTTAAGTGTTTATTTGAAGGAAAAAAGTTATGTGATATGAATATTGATTCTGATAATATGATATTCGGATAAATGAAAATTATGACAAATAGCAGTTCGAAAAAATAAAAATTATGTCAAACGGTAATTCGGAAATATAAAAATTATAGCAAATTTCTATTCGGTCAACTGATTTTCGGTGAAATAATATTAGGGAAAATAGAATTGGGGTATATTCATGCGCCTCGTATTTTGCAGATACATATTATAATTACTTTAGCGTAAACCTTCGGTTTTGTTCGGTGAGTTTCCAATTAATTAAATATGATTTAGTCATTAAATTAATATCATGAGGGATTATTATAGCAATTTGAGTGATTATGTGCATTGAATTTCAATATGAGTTTTCCATTTGTAGCTTAGCAGATTGATTAAACTTGCACGAAATAGTAATCGTATGATTAACATGAACGTTTTAGACGACATACTTAATATAAAAGAGTTAACTTTAATTCAGAACTATTAGCATAAGTTATTTTGGAGGTGGAAAGTTTTTCTGATTATCTGCGAAGCGATATCTTTTATTATTTGTCAGTGAAAGGTAAAAGCCTGTAGGGGATGATGTCTTGCTAGCCACCCGATGACTAATGGTCCATTCCCAAGGAAGGAAATACAGTCAAAAAGAGATACTCTTATAAATGGAGAAAAGTCTTATCAAGAATTATTCCAGCCCTCCAGCTTGACTATTAATTCTCAAGGAAATTTAAATTTTAATTATCTCAGAGTTGGTGAAATGTAACTAAGTCTCTACGTCTATTCAGTTTAATTTTCCGACATCAGCTGTTCTTTGAAGCGAAAATTTCTTTGCAGCAGAAGTTACTTTGCTATTAAACTACACTGAACCTTCAAGCTAATTTTATTATTTTTTTAAAAGTAAAATAACCTTTCTCTTTGCCATTTTCCGAGTGTAGTTCCCAAAGAGTTTGCCTCCCGAACGTTGCACCCTAGCATGGTCCGCTGCTTCGAGGAGACGCACGAATGGGTAATTAGGATACCCTGTAGATATAAATCATCCCAGGGGGTCATGAGAGTATGCTGTAACCGTTTATTAATTTGTAATTGCGTGTACGGTCCCGTATAGCTTTCCGAAAATTACAGACCTGTCGGGGTTCATTGCTACCATGGAGATTTAGTAACTAGGCACCTTCTCTCTTCCGGCTGTTTGCGAGGCTTTCGAAGAATATGGTTAATAATTTCAACAGAACACGATCACTGATAAGATCAGCTATCGCGTGAACTACAGAATTCCATCGTGACGAAATAACCAACTTTACTAATAGCTTTTGCTTTTTTTATTGTGGCATATTTATACTGCTTTTAATTTGATGCATTTTTCAGTTAATTGTGGAGTAGCTTGAAGCAACCAACTTAATTAAGTCTATATTTTCATGGGATAGTTTTATTTGTTTAGTTTCAAAGTTCACTATTCTATTTTTGAAATGAATGCATAGGTTTAACTTGATGGTGGGTTTTCATCTTTTCTGAAAGGGCAAGAAAATGTCTAAATAGGGAATCCTCAACCCAGTTTCGTATCCATCGTTAACATACCCATCTTTTCATCACGGAAAGTCTAGACGTGAGGTCGAGAACGCTATTAGCCCATCTGTCTTCCATACTAATGATTACATTTCCACTTGACGTGACCGATCTCAATAGCCTCCTGTAGGCATACATATGCAACCTTATCTCGAGGAGGCATAACTCTCTAGGAACTAGGAATTATGCCATGTTAATTAAGAGCTATAAGAAACGTGTTCAAAATTTTCACTTGAGTGGAAGTTTTCATTTTAAGCTACGCTCTTATACATATTTGGTTGTTAATGAAATTAGCCCAAAATTCGTAGAGAGATAACATTTAAGTTCGTTCATATTTCAATCAAATAAGTTGAAAGTAGAACTCAAGTAATTTTACTAGTGGTGATTTTCGGGTACTCTGACCAACGGTTAGAGTGATAATGAGACTTTGAATGTCGTCCCTATAGCAAGCCGAGTGAGAGATAACGGGGTGAAATCGAGAAATTTAATTAAAGATTCGCATAATTTCTCGTTGACTTCTACCTTTAATGTCCTCGTTTCTCATCCCCTATTCTTATTTGCCGTATCTTCACGAATGCCATGATGAAAATGTCTTTGACCGCGTCCCTATATTTCCCCCTGCCGTTTCTTCAATTCCTTCGCCCCTGCGTTATTGGACATCTTAATTTCATTAAGAAGAGCACGTCACGACACGATAAACGTGGACTATCGAGGGCAATGACTGCTTTATCTTTACATGTCAATTGGGAATTCTAATTTATAACGATTTCTTTGATGAGGTTCAATTTAAATTATTATTCTTCGTAGCCGTTCTCTTCAGCATATGTGATTGAAATATTGAATGAATGTGAATGGTTATTGCGAATTCCAATTTGTCTGCAAAAAATCGCTAATCACACGAACGAATACTCAGAAAGTAATGAAAGTGGATTGAAAAATGAATGAATCACAATTTCAAGCATTACGGCACTTGCTCGATATGGAAAACATTAAAATAAGCTCAGTCAATTCCCTGCATTAATAAAGAATTTGATTTAGGTTTATATAATATCCTCCTAAGAATCGGTCTAGCGAAAAAAATAAAGCTGTGACCGCTTGATCTCTAAAGAGGCAGATCAAGCATGTCAATTGTTTCGTATTTATTATCTATTATGGGCGTGAGTAATGGTCACGATATACGTCTATTTTCCGCATTGTGAACGTGTTCCGTGTCGCGCCGTCGTGCAGTGAAAGTGAAACAAAAGTGTCTTAATAAGTTCGCCAGGCACTTTATGGTAATTTACGGTAGAGTCCATTATAATGATTTTATATCCTTTTGTTAAATTGTACTAGTACAATAGGAATGTGAGTCCTGTTTTAATTTTTCAGAAGAGCGATTGTATTGAAGTTATCGAGTCATAAATTACTGTTTTCTACACATGGCTGTGCGTTAGTTTCTGATATACAATTCGACAGGGATATTCTATTTATTATAGCCTTGATTGCAATAAATTTTAGTTCTCGTCGCTCGGATTATAATTTGACAAAC
The DNA here is from genome assembly GCA_032275165.1 of Synergus magnus. Classification (NCBI taxonomy): domain Eukaryota; kingdom Metazoa; phylum Arthropoda; class Insecta; order Hymenoptera; family Cynipidae; genus Synergus; species Synergus magnus. The sequence goes on from JAUESH010000024.1 coordinate 16,234,879, forward strand.
ACGATTTCCTTCAATTCATTATTTTGTGAGCCTGATCTGCTATAGTCGCACATAATTCACTTTCATTTCAATTTGCGTGTAGTTGTGGCATGTCACTGGGAAAGGTTATCTGGACATCGTTCTGCGTGGGCGTTGATTTATGTTTACGCGCATAACCTTTAGGCATGGGACAAGAAGAAAGTTGTTCCACTCTATGATCAAGTGCCTAGAGACGAGTATATGGTAACGCAGGTGCGGAATAACCAAGACCCAGACAGTTGCTGTAGGCGGTTGCCTCCTCAAAACCTTCTACTTCGTTTACTTTGAAACTTTATGTATCGTCTATCGTATGCCAGATCGTTTCTATGTATCTCAAAGTCCAGGGAATTGTCTTGTCGACGCTTCTGTTTATATTATTTATCCTACCCCCCAATTAGAAAAATATCATACCCTTCAGTGGATATAAATTCTGATATAGTTAGTTGGATTTGAGTTGATGTGTATTTAATGTTTGTGGTACTTCTCAATATTGCGGTATCAGTTTTCCTGACGATAAAGCGAAAGAAAGCCAAGCAGATAGGTTTGGAACCAATTTGGGTAGATTTTTCTTTTATTTATAGAAGATGTTACAGAAGAAATTTTAATTCTTGCCCGACCTCTACGTTGTCGGTGAATTCTTTTAATAATGAAGGATTAAAACTTGGCCTATTATGAATGGAGGAATGCCTTGAATGCTGGAAGTCGAGTTTCGCATCGTAGATATTGCGGTCTACATGGTGGACGAGGAATGTCTTGTATGTCGTGCTTTGGCACATGCGCGTGTCGCTCGGTTTTGTTGTCACCCACATGCAAACATTAAACGCATTCTGGAGGCTCGTAAGCCCATTTCCGAGTAACGAGCAACCAATTTTCGTTTAAGACTTTGACCTGATGATGTTGAGTTACCCTTAAGAGAGTATATTAGATCCAGTTTTTTTCGTACATATTCCACTCCTGCTACTTTAAGTTAAAAATTGTATTTCGCATACATGATTATTAACTGTATATTGTATTGACAGTGGAGATGGAACTAATATTAGTTCTAATTGTTAATCAATTCTTGGTGAAAACCGAGTACAGTCAGTAGCCCATCAATTGTCTGGATAATATATAATGAGTCATACGAACATTAATTTGATTAACTGGTACGATAATTTTCCGCAGGCCAATGAGAGCTTCTTCAGTTGTTTTGAGTTGAATAACTACCGTGTCATATAGTTTGAATTTGAACCCGAATGCTGAAATTACATGCAGGCTCTTTTGTGAGTTTGTCCTCATCCTCGTGCAGGTTTACCAACTTACGCTTTCGGGTTGGTAGTTCCGGGATGTTCGGTCATATTCTGGTGTTGAATGTTCTGAGCTAATTAGAGATAACGCTCGGTAGTTGCGTATTGTGTAATTACTATTTATCCTCCCTGTGGAATGCGCTCAAGATGCGGCACTGTTTTCAATGCGGGCATTGAAAACCTTATAGAAGAATCAATAAGGGTGTGTAGCTTCTAAAATTAATTTTTGCAATCTTGATCGCAGGAATAGAAACATCTAGGTAATGCAGTTGTTATATTTAGTTGTTTGAGATTAGATCATTCATAAAATTTCAAATACTTACTGAGTGTGCAGTGTGCACTGTGCACGACCATATTTGGTGTAGCCACCTGGTGGATGACTGCATCGGTTGGAGAAGTTACTCAGGCAGGTGGAAGCGATCCTCAAAGCCGGAAGAGTAGTACGTTTGCACTTAAATGGTCACCTCACTATTCATAAAAGAAAATAAGGCCTTCCAAGGCACAATGATTACGATCTGAAACATAAATCTTCCACCGAAGGAACAATGTGTTTAACCAAACACCTTTGGCATTTGCAATTCCAAATAGAATCGATAACAAGTATCGTTTTTCATAAAGACAATTTTGATGTAATTAATTCTCATCTCGTGTTCTTTAAAATTTACTTACTTGCAGTGCGGTGGATTCTAAAAGGCAAAGAAATTAAGCTTCCAAGCATTTTTCGAAGGCCGTAGTTGGTTCGGATAAAGGATTTTTATATCCTGTGCGAAAAAATGCAATTACCAGTTTGTACGGTAGGACAGAGTGGAACGTGAAAAATGTATTCGGAAAAATTCCAGTGTACTTTTTCAAGACACGAAGCTATCTGACTTTTTTGTCTTCAGATATATGTTTCAAAGTATAGGCAGCATTGGTTCTTCGGTGATGTTTTAAGTATTTGCAGTCAATTGAATGGAATATTTTCCATATGTAATTTTTGGTTCTGCAGCCCCTTTTAATAAATTTAGCATCTATCTCGGGGAGTTTTTCGTAAAGAACTTACTAATTTTCCAGTGTATCTCAGCGATATAAAGTGATTAACAACGCTGCATCTTACGCAAGGCGAAACCACTTTGAAAATTACTTTAGTGTTGGGATTTTAATTACAAGTAGCCACAATTACGTCTATCACCTTTTTACGCTGGCTTGGCTACACTGACATAACGTGTCTAGCTCCTCTTTCAATTTCTTTACTTACCTTCATACACTACTCAGCTTCTATTTCTTTACACCTGCTAATAAATTGCCTCGGATATCAATTTATCCTTCGCGCAGTCTGACTAGCTTTTCTAAACATTCTCAAGTTTCCTCGCTAATTAGCCCATTAGAACTCAAGTGAGCTGTGTTCTTGGTGTGCGCGTTTGATTCTTTACTCTCGATCTGCAAAGATCCATTGTTCGAGTGCGGAATCCCTTTTTCTCTGTTTCTGCTTTCTCTGGATAATGGAGTTTGCGCCGAGGTACGTGAGAAGCTACTGACGTATCGGGACCTCGAAATCGAATTAAAAGGAGCCCCAAGTCTCTCTCCCCGATGGATGAGCTTCAGAAAGTTCGAGGATGGAGTGAGCGGAAGAACCGTGCTCGTTATTGCGAGTAAGGAATGGGAAAATTACCCATCGGCTGCGACTCATTTCGCCCAAGACCCAAGAACATTTTCAAAAAATTCCCGTCAGGGAAGTGGAAAGACGATGAAATGAATCGCGCAATCACGTTTGTAATTGGAGAAGCGGAAACTTGAAATTTACGAGTAACCATATAATCCTGCTATTCTGGTGTTTCCGGATGATTATTTCTGCAAGTTGGTAATTGTTGGTCATTAAAAATCGCAATGAATTGGTAGTCATTAATTGAGGAACAATTATAACAACAAAGTTTTTATTTACCAAGGTACTCTATTTCTAATAACAGCAATCTCTATATTTTTCTGCACTATAGAATATGCGGGGCCTCCTTCATGAATTACAAAACTTAATTAATTTGTCGTAATTCGATTATTTAGTCGATCGAAAAAAAGAATACTTGAATTCTTTCTCTATCATCTTCCTCGCTCTACCTCACGGCATTTTCACCGGAGGATGCCCTTTAATTGAAAGTCTTGCTTTAATTAAAAGCCCTCGTATCAATATGCAAATTCACTTGCGCCTAAAATCATCGTTTCACTCTCCCGATGGCTTTTCGACCGCCTTACGTCGCGAAAATTCCAATCGTACTATAGGGTCCTAAAGTTAGAGTATGTTTTAAAATTCCGAGCACGGAGAATGTAAGTTACGGTTATTTTGATTAAATAAAGTATTACAAAATAACTTACGATGATCATTGGACTCTCGGCACAAATAA
>JAUESH010000024.1:16238566-16251355 GCA_032275165.1 Synergus magnus
TAAATGATGGTTAAACTTTCATCTCAGATAAAAGTAGGATTCAGCAGCGAATTTCGCCCATTACTTTTCCCATCACGCTCAGATATCCGCGAACTGGCTCGGTTCAAGTCTTGTCTACGAAAAGGCTGCGAACTTCGAATTTTATCACTAGCACAAAGGCACTGCGCACACAGCATTGAAGCATCATACGTTACAAAGCCAAGAAAGTACGCTTGGCTAGATAAAAACTTAACTTCTTACATACGTCACTCACAAAAGTTCCAGAGTCAGGGGTGAGGCGCTGGAAAGTTGTTGAATCCCTCTTTAGAAAGACGCTATCTTCCCTCGTATTATGTGCGTAGATATATCTAAGCGAAAATTCAATTTTGGGTAAAAATATCTGACAATTTAGAGGGTAAAGTTGGACCAAGCTCTGTATGATGTGTACCTATGGAATTAAGACTTTGACTATATTATCTTACCAAAAAAAAAAGGATAGTCAATCCACTTTCGATAAATAACCACAGGATTTATATGACTGAAAAGTTCTGAACGTTCAAATGAACGAATTTTTATATTGATTGTATTTTAAACTTTAGAAACAGTTTTAAAATATTGATTCATTTGCATTGAAAATAATTCTGTATGAAAGAAACTTGTAATATATCTATTGTTATTTTTGTTTGGAACAATATTTCTGGATAAAATTGAATTGGGAACAAATATTTCGTTCATTTGAACGTTCAAAACTTCTGGTACATGGATTTATTTCTTATTTAACTAAGATTTGTTCAAGGTAGATCAATACCTAGGAACAAAATGAATTCTGATCGTAAATCTACTCGGATATCTCTTTATCGGATAAAATAGAGGCAATCCAAACTATCAAGATAACATCAACACTTGACTAGGATGAAAATATCATCTCTCAAGTTTCTCCTCTAATTCACTTGTAAAGTGCCTAGGCGTTCGCTTTGGAGGCATGTTTAGAGTTCGTTCTTCTCAACTTGGTACTTTTCTACGCAATTTGGCTGAGGACTTGCGAAGTTGCCCTGACTGTAAGATCTTTGTGGAAGAGGGAAGTATCGTGTGCTGTTATGGACTCTGCAGCGTAAACTTATGCTGCTGGGCTCTATTAGGGTGGTGCGGTGGCCTCACGCGCAGTACAGCAGTTATATTGAAATAGTATCTAACATTAGCGCCTTATCTTTCTTTCCCAGCCGAGGCGTGAAATATATTCGCGCTCGTCTCCGCGCGCAACTTCCCTGCCCCTTGAAGGCGTTTTGCATTAAGAGAGATCGTTTGAGAGAGATTCCTGAGTAGTCGCTGTGATTTATGCTTGAAACTCGAAGGCGAACCTGTTACAAGATGCAGACTCCTCGTGCACTGGTGTTCTCGACGTGCAAACTGCAACGGGTACATATTTGTGGGACCATTGACGAAGAACGCCGGCGAATAATCCACGAGTGCAAAAAACCCAGAGTGAGTGAGTGCATGAAACGATCCCGAAGGCTGTGGCGTGACCGTCAGCTGGATGCGTGACTAATACAGTCGTGTATCGAGTGCAATGGTACCATAAAAAGTGACCCAACCTTCTGTCCTCGCCCATGTGAAATATTCAAGGCGAATGTGTCTGATCCTTTTTTATATTGCGGTTTATGGGTTATCATAAAACATGTAGAGTGCGGAGCAATGCAGTAAAAAATATAGCTGGGAAGTTAGCAGCCTGAAGCTAAAACGCCTAACTGAAAATAGGGATAGAGAACTGAGCAATGTAATTTAAAAATTTGAAAAATTGCTCATAGGAAAAAACAGATTGGAAGGTAGTGTAAATGATAGATTGATGGTAATAAAATAGACATAATCAGGTATAATAAAAGTAGTTGCAAAACTGATAGGATACCAAAAAAGATTAGAGATGAGGTAGGAAAGGTATGCTACATGAAGTTATAAGAAATGATGTACATGTGAGATGCAAGAAAGCTATGAAGGAATGGGAGGGAAATAAGTGTGAAGAATTGAACGGTGAGTAAAATAAAAGAAAAGATTGATGTTGCGAATCTGCGGACAATCTCGAGTGAACGGAAAAGCACTAAGCAGGAAGTAAAGAGGAAGCTAAGAGATCGAAGGAAAGGAGAATCATATTTACAAGTATTGAAGAAATGAAAAAGTTTAACGAAAAAAACGATGGATCGTACAATATCAATTTAACAATGTTCAGTACATTGCAGAAGTTATATACCGCTTGCTTTGATTACGTTTTCTTAAACTGTTCCTCACAATCTGGTTTGTGGATATTGACTGATTGTTGGATTGGCGGATTTGGCTTGCCTTCTCGTATTCCGATCTACCTTCCAAGCTGGACTTAAACCCATTAAATGGAATTAATAAGCTTTACTATGCATGCACCGGTCCGTGAAATACGATACTGGCCGGTGGGCTCGTTAGGACGAAGGGTTTTATGCCCAGCGGATGCCTCAAGGCTCCCCTTGCCCTCACTTCTACCATCAATCGTGTGTAGTTCAAAAAGAGAGGGTAATAGAGACGCTATATGATATTCTGATTGTGATTTTCTTCCGTTTAGTGTCCAGATGTTGAGCGGTTTCAAATTTAAGTAGTAGAAGACCAATTCGGATGATCAAATCCTCAATCCTTGTATAAATACTAAAGACAACAGTATGATCGAATTTACTGTCCAGATGCAGGAAACCATGCGAAACTGCATGACTCTAAGCTTGCAAAAACCATTGGAGCGTTTCTTCCTCCGATGCTATCGACTTGCAAGCTCGCATGAATCTTTCCAGTGTGAAAGAATAGTAGACTGTCGTTGCAAAAGTTCCACTGACCGTGAAATATTGAAGGAGTGGTTATTACTATCTTGATATAAACTTCCTGCAATCGAAGAAATGAGCCGTTTTACAATACAAAGTAGTCAAGTTGCACCCGTCACACTCAAGTAAATTTTACTGTGTTGCGAATGCTTTCAGTGTAATAACTTCATATCTCTTTTCATAAAAATTCAATCATTGGACACCCTTGTTCTGGAAGTATTTTTCCATCCCTTTCACTATTGAACAAGATCTCCAATACGTTTCTGAAGTTTTTCCTCTCGTGTAATACTACAGCTGAGGCAACTATGTTCAGTAGTCGGCACGCGTTTTTTATCCAACCCCTAACTAAACCATCTCTATACACGAGACACCCCACTGTGTTTAGGTATTTATGGAGGGGTGATTTTTAGCCAATGTCGATAGTGAATAAGTCGCTATGTCGTACCAGTTTTGGCTCAAAATTCTATAGTTATGGACCTTGAAATTCAATCGCTTGAAGAGTACCCCCTTCAACTTAGACTAAACAACAGATTTATTCTCTTTTAGAATGAACTGTTTGAAAAGTTTTATCAACAAATGAAATACATTTTCTTGATCTTTATAGACATTCCTTTTGTCAAGATCAGTTTACGCTTTCAGGGTAGAATTTATATTCATCAAGTTCTTGTCACGTTTCTTATCTGAGACTACTTTGATTTATTTCTTTTACTAAGAGGGAATTCAAGGTTGAAAAGTCTCGCTATGGGGTAAAAGTTTTGCGACGACGAAATTGAATCGGGTACCTCAACTTCTCTCCTTTTTATTTAAATAAACCGCTTACTTCAGCCCCTTGAAGGGCGATCGATGCTCACCTCGGGTTGTGATTTCTCATTCTTAAGTATATAAGCAGTTCGTCTCGCTCTTTGCGCGCTGAATTATTCGGGCGTGAAACACCTATGGGCATCCTCGAAATATTGAACTTGACAGCCTATGTCTCTACTGGTACATATATGGCGGTAATAAATGTCTAAAAGAGGATTACATTTTTTTAACGCTTACACATACATTTTCCGAAAACCCTTTTAAAATTATTATCCTTTTCCCACATATCCTTTTCTCCTTTTTGCAATCCCCTTTTCCAGCAAGCTTCATCTGCCTTTTATAAATGGCTATTTATTCCGCTCGAACAGTTTTGCCTGAAATTATAGTCCAGTATAAAATATTGTTGCACTAGCAATGTAAAAAATTTATGAATGTTTACGAAAACACGACTCGGAATTTCGTCAAAACATGGGTCTATCGTGTTACCATAAAGTGAAGAGAGGAGAGCCACTAACGAGATTAAAGTATACGCACGCGCCATTCACAAACGGTAGATTTTCGAGGGGAACCCGGGACGTTTTTGACAACGATAAATAATCGGATAAACCGATCGGGGACTTTGTGAGTCAGTCTGTCACTACCGCCTAGGATAATCAGGACCTGACCATTGTTCGGCCGACCTTCCTTTAGTGTCACCCCGGCATATTTGTTCTCTACTTGATGGTGAAGCCCCTGAAAATAATAACGAATTCGTATCGTGTCCAATGCACGTGCTAAGATGAAGTGATTAACGTATTTGCAATTCCGAGCGACTTTTCGATAAAAGTGAAATATCCTCGATACCAAAGGGCGCTGAATGAGCAGCTAATTTGCATAATGGTAAATGTTGCGTCACGATTTTCATTTAGTAATTCTTGAATTGGTGTTTACATGTCCTGGAAATAATTTGATTGGTTTACAAATCAGTGATTTATTTTAAAGATGAGATTTAGTTAAATTAAATAAATTATTCCAAATATATAATGCAATAACTTTTAGTCTGTAAATGAAAAAGCATTTTACTTTTGAATGGGTTTTTAAATTTGTTTTTAATTTTTTGTGAAAAGTTGATGTAGAGGAAAAAGTAACTGCCATGCAAGTTTTATTTGATTCACATCCTTGATTTCGCTATTCATGTTTTTTTTTCATGCAGGATTTGTAAAAAATAAATCTCACGACACAATATTACTTTACCAATTTCTCGTATATTCACTTTAACTTTGTGTATTTAATTTTTAGGAGCACTAATGGGAGCATAAAAATGCTGTTGCTGTATTAGGTAGATTGTAAATTAAGGATCTGGTAGGATTATGAGATTCACTGCCTAAAATTTAAATTTACATTTCTTTTTTAAAAAGCCAAATAAAAGAGAATCATTTTTTTGGCTCAACCACAAATTTGATAAATTACTAAAAAGCAAGTACTGATAAGCTTTGGATAAAAAAAAAATAATAAAGATGGTGTAAAAAAGGTGAAAAGATTGTACCTCATATTTTAAAACTTTCCAAACTCTGGATTTTACAGAGATCGCACTTTAAAAAAAATTGTAAAGTTGTAAACATTATTTTATGAACCGCTTTCTTCTATATACACGTTTGCCTTTCTTCGCCAATATTCTTTGCAAAGGCGGCAAATTCATTTTCTCGCAGAGAAACGCATTATCCGCAAAATAGAAGTTCCTGTCCTTGCTGCAGCCCGTTCGTTATAAAAAAAAAGGAATAAAAAAAGCGGAGGGGAATTCCTTTTTTGCATTCACATATCTGTGGTACGCAATACAAGCGGCAGGGGTGGTTGCAATACATGAATATAGGAAAAATATATCTATATGGTGTCTGCATGAGCGAGAGCGTTTAGTATCGTTGGCGTGAGGGGTTAGGCTACAGGCTAGACTCTATAGAGCATGGGAAGCGGCGGAAAAGGTAGAGGTAAAAGGGCATGAGGGGTTTTACGGTGTGTCGTCGAATCGTCGCGTTGGTGCTGCGTGTTTTAATTTGACGTCACTCACCACGTCAGTTCCATCTGGTGTTGCGAAGCCTCCTCGTCTCGTTCGGGTCGAGCCAGTCACCGGGATTTAATATCACACCACCCAGACTTTTCACTCCCGACCATTCCATTCCTTTCTTCAATCCTACCCCTGCTATAATTTTGCGATTTTAACACTATTATGCAGAAAGCGGATTTCTGTGATACAACTTCTGATAAGTCGAATCTGTTCAAAATAATTCAGTAATTTTATATACATATATTAATTTTATATATATATATTAATTATGTAACTTTAAAACTAACGTCAAATTATTTTCTTTGTATCTGAAATGATGGATCAGAATTTGCCAGTCAATTTTCTCTTGTGTGTTCACATCATGGGGGATGAAAGAGGAAGAAAGGAAGGAAGCATGGAAGGATTATTTTATTTATGCGAAAGCTAAGTCGACTAGCCCGTTGGGCAACGTAAGCTTGTCTTATGGTTAAGCTTAAGCAAACCTCGCAAGCGGAAAGCGCGTGCGGCGAGGCTAAAAAGCCTTGAACCATCATCCCGATGCCGAGACGCGGTGTAATGCGAACCTTCCGGTAAAGTTTCCCTAGAGTGGGTTTACTCTTCTCCTTTTAAGTAGGCGCATGTACATGAGGGCCCTGAAGTGGGTACCGGGACTCGAATACCCTGTCAGACTGTCTCGCTCTCATTTTTAAATGTTAGTAAATTCATACACATGTGTGTACATTCCCGAGGGTAGAAGCTTACTTTACAATTATTTTTTTTGACATGTGTACTTAAAACACTCTAAATTTGAATCAGTGAGAAGTGTGTCACTGAAGCATATCAAACGGGACATTTTCTTCCAATAAAGTATGCAAAAGTCAAAGAAAAGTTTTTAACCTACTTCGGGATAAAAGTGATCTTCGATATTTGGTGTAGTATTACATCATCTTAGTTAAGGATAGGTGTATCAAATAATTGTTTGTGTAAAGTTAAGTCGAGCCTAAATTGCTAAGCTTGAATCTCAAAGTTCAATGCGGTGTAAGAGTGAGATCAGTGAAGCACGTAAGGTATGCAGGGTTGCCACCTGCTGCGCTTATATTATCTTCTTGGACAGGAGATTGTGACACGTACGACCCTTAGCTTGAAGTTTTCTTAGGATGATGATATGAGGACCCCTTATGCAACACGGTGGTTCCCTAGAAAATGTTGATGGCTCTAAAGTCGCGAGGAATGAGGTGTGAGCTATAAATATGAGGTTTCATAGGGGCAACTTTGCATAATATCTAAAGAAGAGAGGTGTTGGGGTTTAGGAAAATACGTAAGGGTGTATTACTTGGGTGTATTTATAAAAGGAAACTGATGAACGCGTCTTCATGGTAATATCTGCTTCTCGAAAACGTGTGTACCTTCGATCTTCGCCTTCTCTTTATGCACCCATTCCTTCTTCTTTCGTCTTCTTAAATTTTCTTTTTCTTTTTCGCGTTCATTTATTTTTTATTTTTTGTTGATCGGCTTATTTGCCTCGTTTTAACTCACATCAGCAAACTCGGTTTCGTGCCCACGCGACATCGACATGTTGCGGGATTGTCAGCGACTCTCGATTAGCGTCGCCCATTCGTCACGAACTCGATCGAATCGCGGGATATGTTTTATACTCTGTTGATTCCGATGAATTCCAAACATCGAAGAATTCAATTGAATGTCTCCTGGGAGGTGAAAGATGTATAAGGTGATGACAAAAATGGTAAAATTGTCAGTGGTATAATGTACAATATCTGCTCCATTGAAAAAGATTCCATTCATGCTTTCGTCAAGAAACGGGTTCTTTCCAAATGAAAATCGAATCCGTACCTCAATATCTATCAAAAAATTGTTTCTTTTTTCTCAAACGTATGTTAGTTTTTTTTTCCTCCATTCCATAAAACTCTGATCTCCTCGTAAAGAATCTACTCGAATTTCAATTCAGGTTGTAGGTGGTTTTATGTGAAGTATCGCGCAAGTCTCGAAGCAATTTCGGCAATTTGTTTCTTGATATTCTTCTCGTCCGCCGGTCGTATCACGTTTCGACAGACCAATTCCCATAAGGATACGTCCAGCCATCATCATGTTCTTGAATAATTCATAGAGATGTAGAATTTTACCCTCGCTTCACATCGCTCGACCACTTTTCGATCCCGCAGTGGGACGAAACCGCGGATTGTTTTGTGACCGCAATACCATATGATATTCAAGCGGTTAACAGAAAACCGTTTTATCTGGGCTAAAAACTTTATTGTAAAATTAAATATTGCTAGTATAAGCTCAATCCTGATCACTTATTTTACCAGTAGGAATGATATTGCGAAATCATCGTGAATAGAGACATTTTCTCTGTAGATATTATGGGCATGTATATGTATTTGTATAATGCAGATTGCCACGCTTACGTTTCTTCCTCAAACGTATGCAGCATGCGACTTCATTAACGCGTCGCGTATAATGCAGATATGCGTCAATGGGACCGTCTGCGTCTGTATGGCGGTATCACTAAGATCTTATATGCTGAGTTCGAGGACAGGGAAACCACAGGGTAGGAAGTTGCTGCACCGTGAAATTCGAAGCGAAGGTACACGATAAAATTCGATACGAACTTCGTAAGGCTGGGATAACAGCGATAAAATGCAGCAAGACGATCCGATCTGGGCATCAAGGATCGTTACCCAGGGGCAAATTATTACCGTTGATTAATTCGTTCAAGAAACGAGTCGCCAACCAAATTAAAATATCTTTTCTTATGATCGTTCATTCACGTCATATCACCTTAACAGTTATTTCAAATTCTTTCACATTTGTTGTTGAGCGTATGAGCGAAACAGCCTAAAGTACATTGAGTAAGAAGTTATGGCAATATTTACAGGACTCTTTTTTAGATGTCGATGAAAACTATCGTTTTTATTATAAAGAAACAGCTTCAGAAAATATATATTTATAAGGTATATGTATGTATGTATACATATATAAATTTAAAATTCTGTGTGCTTATTACGAATAAGTTTCCACAGTTATCAGAAACCAAAGCTTTGCACGTCATTTTGAATTTTTTACTAAAAGCTTTTGAAATCCGCGTAAATTTCTGCTAGTAATTAATAAATGATAATTTTTCTGTTTCAGGTAAGTTAAATCACTTCTAAGCAGGAAGATTTTACAGTAATTAAAGACCATCTTTGTTCTGACTTGGGTAAGTTTCTTGCATCTGTATAGTCTACTGTAAATTCTGTTACCTATTGCTCCATAAGGAGCCATTCTGCCAAAAAGTTTGCCTCAGCAAAACGGGTGCCGAGAGAGTTTCTCAAAGAAGTCCCTCGAGATAAGTGGGCGTTTGCGTTGTGGGAGAAACGTTAAATTCAAGTTTGTGCGGTGTCTCTGAACAAGTCTATATGGGAAGGCAATGCCCTCTTTCTTATGTGCAATAAGCATGCGTAATGTACCGAACTTTACTTTCCAATAGGTATAGCTATCCGTCGTTACGTTCACATCCTGAGTATTCTCTTTGATTCTGATTCTCACGGTCCCTTCACTATAAGGAAGCATATAAAGAAGTCAATAGCGCATTTGATTCTCAGCACTCAAGTCGGCGATTGCTTGAGATTGGAAATGGTTTATTTTGTTCTTTCATGAAAAAGCCGAATAAAAAAGTGTGTGTATGTATTTACATCATATGGCCCGATGGGTATAGGTAAATGACTTCTGCAATTGGTGTACATATACTCCACCGTTGAAATTGTAACAATTTCAATTTGAAGCCCATAATTGAATACTCGGAGTGTATATTTCAAATCAATTTTACATTTTTGTAAATTCAAAGCGTTTAATTTCTAACCCTCGATATGTCCACTATACATGCACTTGCTAATTGTGACCAGAAGACTGTAATTTGTGAAAAAAAGAGTTGATACTCATCACGGACAGAAATGTGCAACAAGGCACGAGTAACTGAAGGATGTGCTTTTCTGAAATTCGATACGGGTGGTCGACTCAACGCGGTCGAGATTTTAATGAAGGTGCATATTATACGATTCGCCTTGTCTGGTGGACAAGTTTAAGTATAAGTCGGATGTGGGTCGTTGGATTCGAGACCGGCTTTCTCGCGGGGCCTAATTAATATTCATAGCTGACACAGAAAAGACATTACAACAGGATATAATCAAGCGAATGCATCTTGCTAAGTTAACCCTTTTCAACATTTTCCCACATAACCAGCCATCGATTTTCATTGAACACTCATTCTTCCAGTAGAAACGCGATATATTATACCTTTGTCCACGATGGATCTAATGCTCACTCACTCACTGAGCTACCTCCGCAGATCGTATTTCATCACATTAAAACCTCGGCCGATGCATTGATATTCTGAATCTGATCATCAAAATTAAGCTAAGGTTACCCATTATTCACGATACAACAGTCTCAGTACGTCAAAGAACCCCTTTGCATTATTTATTTGTATTTGATGATTTGGTTAATTAAAGATTTCTTTCGAAATTATTGAGAAGATTGAAAATATGATAAGAGATTACGGAAGACATTGTGTAGTATTTAAAAGAAGTCTACTGCAAGACAGCTGACAACCTTTAGGTTAATTCTGCGCATGTAATCGAGAAAACCGCAGTGCCACCCGCGTGGATGCCCAGCAAATAGGGCCTCTTCTTTAGTTGGAGGATGGGAGATAATAAGAAGAGAGATGATGGGAGATAGGGGTGGGAGAGAGACGAGAGATGTGTATTTAAAGTTTAAACGAACAGCAAACAGTGGAAGAGAAGGATGAGAAGAAATGTGGGAGAAAAAGGGGGCGATGATTTGGCTCTACCGGAGAACGGTGGTGCATTTTATGCGTTCTCAGACCACATTGTTGTTTTTATTTCCTATTATTTAACTGCCGAGATGAGTTAACAAAAACCTACTACGGTGCCGCGGCATTACATTCAACATCGGCGGAGCTCGATAATTCTGATGACTTTCTTGAGGTCCTCGGATACTCCCCTTCGTTCCTCGAGGCTTTCAGTTTTTAAAATGGTGTAACAAAAATACATTGGTTTCGAGGTTTAACTTTTCTTGCAAACGCCTTTTATTTAAATGTTTAGAATTTGTGAAAGATTCAGTTCAAAAGATAAATGTATGATGAGCACATCTATAAATGATGTCTTTAAAGCTTCTCAAAGCGAGTACGTCAATCTTAATTCTCCTTGAAGAGGCGAACGGAAAAGGATACGTACAATGATTTCAATTAATCCGGAAAGAGTCGTTAAAAATAATATGAGGATGTTAAGTCTAAATCTTCTTTGATAGATCAGCCGCAATAATAATAATAATAATAATATACTAATCTCTTCATAGTGATAGCTTGATTCAATAAACGTACAAACATTATTTGTATACGGTTGATTCGCTGTTTACTTTTTTTTGCATTTATTCAGTCTCGATTTTCCTCTTTCTTGGCTTTCTATGTTCACTTTGTGAAGAAACATCGAGCAAAAAAGACACGCAAACGATATCGCACTCAACCTTCTTTTCATCGCGCCAAAGGACGGCTTTGATCCGCACTCAACCCGATACGATCTGGTCAATGCGATACCTCTGACACGCAGGCAGACGTGATGACGACTCTAAAGTTTGATATGTCACGTTTTGGGGTTGATGGCAATTTCCATGGGAAACGTAGAATTCATCAATGCTCATTATCTGAAAATGATGCGAAGTAACTAAGTGAAAGGGAATAATTTTCCATTTTCCAACCAATAGCAATAAGGCAAATTGCATTCTAAGGAGAAACGAATGCATCAAATAGCTTTCAGATTGAAACTAGTCAATCACCATTATCGGCATATAGTTACGGTTTATTGAAAATCTTGACATGGTTTTCACATTTGAAATTCAATATTTTCTGATTAGCCCATCACTAAAACCTTTCCATACTTTCTAAAAATCCCTAACTTCTAGGAAGTCGTCTGGAAAACTAAAGAAGCACATAATTTGGACAAAATACTTCTTAATAAATAGTTTTTGTGCACCCCATTTTCGCAGTTATTCAGCTGTCACAAAGTCAATTTTTTTGTAGGGATAATTAGGTCATTATGGTATGGCACAGACTAACTAGTCGAAGCGTCAATCGCTTCATCGATTCCCTTAAGGGTCGTCTTGGAAGACGCATTTCCCAAAGGCATCACTTTCTTTTTTATTTTCCGCCTTTTCCTGCGAGCGCTTTCTTCCTCCACGTGATTACACTCCCGTAATGGGCTGCACCAGTCGCTGCGCGGCCCATGTTCACTCGCCGTGTCAAATGGCGGTTGTTTATTCCCTGTCGGTAATTTAGCACAGGGCATGAAAATATAATCGCACACCCGTTTCTTCCACGTTTCGAGCATAATGAGACATTTTATGAACCGAGCATTCGCCTTCCGTTTACGCAGACCGCCGATTCGGCTTCTTCAGACCCTCGGGACAGATTTGCCGGAAATCCTCACCTCGACCGGCAGAATATTAGATGATAAAAAATTACGGTAGCCTTGAACTTTTTGATGACCGCTACGGGATATATAAAGCCACCGCAATTATTATTATTTTTTGCTAACGTGCTCTTGAGAAATGGATCTCATCAATTATCTTATTAAAAAGTTCATCAAGTTTGTGCAATTTAATTTTGTAAAAAAAAATTGAGACAAACTGTACTAGAGTCTCGATTTTGTTTTTCATTCTTTATGGCTTGTAAGCCATACTGAATGAAAGACAAAGTTTAGACTCCAGTGTCGATTTTGTCTTTCATTTGACTACTGAATTAGTAATATCTCCATTTTCTACTTAATGAAATAGTAAGTCACTTATTACCAAAGTGAAATATATAGCTTTTATAGTTTATTAACCGATTTTAGAAGATTTCCAAAGATTCTGAAAAATTGTAAAGAATTTTCAGTTCTTCTGTGAGATTTTAACGGATTTTGTCGAATTATAAAGTTTTTCGGGGAATTTTAAGGGATTTCGTGGAATTTTAAGAGATTTTAAAGGGCTTTTGATGAATTTTAAGTGATTTTAGGTGATTTTAGGGGTTGCACGGAGAGAAAGCTATGGTTGGGCCAACCATGAAAGTGGAAAAATATGGGGCAACCATATCTATAGTTGCTGCAA
>JAUESH010000024.1:16251455-16265321 GCA_032275165.1 Synergus magnus
GCACGGAGAGAAAGCTATGGTTGGGCCAACCATGAAAGTGGAAAAATATGGGGCAACCATATCTATAGTTGCTGCAACCATAGTTATGGCTGCTGCAGCCAAAGTTTGGTCTGCGCAACCATTCAATTGCTTAGCTTAGCCATTTTTTTGGTTGCGCTGACCAAATTGTGGCTGTTGCACCCATAACTATGGTTGCAGCAACTATAGATATGGTTGCCCCATCTCTTTCCATTTTTATGGTTGGCCCAACCATATCTTTTCTCTCTGTGTGTCGTGAAATTTGAAGGGATTTCTAGAAATTTTAGAGCTTCTGACAAGTTTTTAAAGAATTTTGAGGAATTTTAAGAAATTTTGAGGAATTTAAAGGGATTTAAAAAGGTTTTTATGATTTTTAAACAATTTCCTAGACTTTTAAGTATTTTAATCGTAATACGAAATTATCATTAATAAATTAAATTATTATTGAAAACAAGCGAAGGGCTATAACTAATTTCTTTAATAGGTATTTACTGTTTCCTTTAGTAGTAATACTAATTTATTTACATAGTAGCGAGATACCAACTCATTTAGTTCGTCCTTATTACTAATTGAATTAGTAAGAAACTACTATTAATTAGTAAGATTTAACTAATTCATATTGATAGAGAGTATAAATGTAGAAGGAATGTTTATGAAGAAATTGATGATTTTAAATGATAAAAAAATAATTTTTCATGAACTCGTATTAACTAAGAGGGGTTTATTTTACAAATAAGAATATATGTACTGTAGATTTAGCTATGTAACGTGTATTCATGTGAGTTTGGGTCACCTGCTGAAAGAGCGAAGCGTCGTTTCGGGAGGCCCTCTATTATGTATAATGGGGATACTTCAACTCCTTGCAGACGCTGTTTGCCGTCTACCTGTCTGATGCTTCTGCTTGTGGAATGCTGCCGCTTATATGGAGGGTATATACATCTGGGGTCTCATGTATAGCACCTTAATATAGGGTAACCTACCGTTTTATTGTGCCCAAGTTTGCCTAGCCATGTTTCGAAGTAAAAAGCTCCTATTTACAAAACTGGATTCATCACCTACCGAAATTCGATCTAGTTTATTCTCGAAAATCGTCCTACTTCCGTTCACATTTCCGCTTAATACGAGCGTATTATATCCTATGGAAAAAATGAAACGATTAAGAATATTTTAAGGCAGTGAGGGTTTTCTAGACGTGTCTCAGTCTACTTTAAAATTTATTTTATTTAGCTGAGTAGAGGGAACACAGAGGAAAGTGAAGAAGCCAAGAAGCGAAGGCAGCTGAAAATCGCTTTCTACATAGATTTTCGTAGATTTTCATCTTCATTTTAGAATAATGCCCTTTTGATTCTAATACTACTCTATCTTATCCTATCTTTCCAAAATACAACTGTGCGATTATTCGCCTGGGACGATAAGGAAAGATAATGTTCCTTTATCATCTCGGGTCGTGCAATTTTCATAGATTCGCAATCATACTAGAGACTATTCGAACGAGACTGTTCTTCGCATTACTATTGATTTCCGTGGACCGCTTCGGGTGGTGCGAATTCATCAGGCACGAGGGTGTAGAATCGTTGGAGGGTAAATACCCACGTCGAATGTTTCGCAGCAGTGGTGAAGGACAAGTTCGAGGGGAGAAATAGAACGTTGGAAATCAGCTGTTTCGTGCCAAATGCACCTACAACTGTAACTCCCTGCATCGGCTTGAAAAGCATAACATATGGATTCGTTTCGCAAAAAGGGCAAGTGCGAGCCAATCATTACCAGAGATTTGACGCGAGGCAATTTCGGCCTGCAAAGTACACATGAAACTCGCAAAAAAAAAAAACCAGTTTCGAAAATTACCTCACGAAATTACATTAAGTTACATATGAACATTAACGTAATGTTGATATAAGAATCTCATAAGCTCTCAAGATGAAAAGTATTTGCGAGATACTGATTGGGATTTAAAAAGGAAATGATATAAAATTAACTTTTTTCCTTGAAATTGTGTTGGAAGTATTTTGTGTGAGTTATTTTATTGGTCCAGTGTAAATACGGATGAAAAATGGGGAAAAGTTTGGACGTATTTCAAACACCCGAATGACTGAGCGACACCTTGGCAGTTAAAATGCTGTAAAGTTACTTTCACATCGTGTTGTGCAATTTTTAGCAGCTGTGCATGAGAACAGTTTTACTCAGATGAAGTCGATGAAATTTCTGAGTCTTTTTTAACTACTTCCGAAAGTTTAGCTCGCGCGGCCAGAGATGGTAGCTTTAATTAAACTTACCGCGCAAAGTTCCACTAGTCAAATTAAAAAGTGATAGCGCATAAAAGTAAACGTTTCTCGTCCAGCTAATTAAACAAAAAGGGCCTCTCCATTTAGGATGGATACATTCTAAACCTGCCAATTTTATAATTCAACATTTTTCATAGTATATAGCTAAGGGATGTTGTCTCGTTTGGACATCTGTCTTTAAATGTCTTAAAGTGACTTTCGATGCTTCTGCACGTATTCATACATATATTTCAGTGCTTAGAGGTAGATTGATAGAATAGATATTTTCTTCCTTTAGGAAGTTCTCCACTCGAGAAGTTAGTAAATCATATTGTTTATGGAAGGATTGCATCTTCAGTATTGTTTTACAAGAAATCCAGTGAAGGAAAATATTTATCTATTGACCGAGGATGTAAACTTGGAGCACGTAGCCTCTTTAGAGTCTCTCCTTCTAAACTTTTCATCTTCCGTCGTCTGTCCCTTCGACACTTGACGCACTCTTGTCCTTGTCACTTCGGTCACTTTTCCTTGCAGACCCTCGGAGCATTATCGTCGCCAGTACGTCTCCATACAGAGTAGATAGACGACAGTTGTCACTGTGTATATCGTGCATACAAGCTCACCGTCCCGGCGCGGCGACAAGCGCCCCTTCAAATACCAGGGTGTCCGATCGTACTACCATGGAACTACCCATGTCAGGTACCAACCCACGATGTGACACCACAATAGCGACGTAGGATACACAAGGATTCTTTACTCTTGGAACACATTCACGCACACGCGCGCTTGCGCCCTTCTGAGTTGGATGGGGAGAATTTTTATACGGAGCGTGCGTCGCGGAACCAGTGTTTCTTGGCCCTTGGACACCTGAATACAATGTCGCCGGGCCATACATTTTTCAACATAAATTAAAAGGCAGGTAGGCACCCACCCACCTCCACGCACTCAAGAAATAATTGTCATCCGAGAAGCCCTCGCCTACGAAGACTGAACGATGCACTACAAAAGCTCTTCGCCGCCCTCTCGTTGCCTTCATTAATTCCCACTTTCACTCTCAGACTTCTCATCTATAGCCATGTATTCTGCTGTTATACTTTACCGCAGCCACACTATTACGTTCAATTCTTGTCTCGCCAACCAAAAGTCTAGGTCATCTTGTTTATGTGATCCTTTCTTGCCGCGATAAAAAATATGAAGTTTTTTTTAATAATCAGGGATGCTCTGGTAAAAAAGAGGAAGGCTCTGTAGTTCTAATATAAAACCGCGTACCACTGGAAATCTCAGCCCAGGTGACTGTGGTTGCAACGCTCAGACCAAGGGGTTAAGTACTCTTTTAAAATCTTGTCAGATCTCTTGGAATTTTTTTGAGATTCGGTTTCTATCACTAATTGACAGTTAGAGTCAAGTTGGCGTTTTAATAAGTATTTTAAAATTGATGTATCTGATTTGGTATTACCATGTAAATAATAATAATAATTAATAATAATAATTATTAATTTTGATAGTGAATTAACTTGGTCTGACTCCAAAGTAATTTTCACTCAAGAAACTATAAAAAGATTATGTTACTCGTGAAATCCCCTCAAATTTCATGATATCCCTTAAAACCCTATAAAATCGCGTGAAATTCCTTTAAATTTCGAAAAATTACTTAGAATTACTGAAAATTCAGTGAAATCCCTTCAAATTTCATAAAACCCCAATAACTTTCGTAAAATCCCTTGAAATTCTTTAAAATTACTGAAAATCCTATAAAATATTGTTAAATCTTTTAAAATATTATTAAATTTCTTCAAACACTTCAAAATTCCATAAAATTCCTTGAAATGATATGAAATCCCTTAATATCTCTAAAATCTCAACAAATTTCGAAAAATCCCTTTAAATTCATAAAAATTTTTGAAAATTTGATGTAATAAAATGTATTTACCTTAAAATTAAAAAAAAAAATTTATTTGAAAGGCCTAAACTTGTTGAATTACAAATTGGAATCATGTAATATAAGAATCTTTTTTGTATTTGAATATTATACGGTGTTGTTATACGTGTTGATCGTTGCACAGTGTTAGATGATAGGTGTATAATATCCCATTATATATCTATGAGGTCCCACTTTTTAACAACGTAGATATCAACTTAGATACATATCACTCGAAAACGTTTCCTTATGAATGAATCATTGACTTTTTCAGATTGAATTTCATTAAAGAAATTTTGTACGACTTCTGCGGATGAATATAATTGACTTAATACTCAAAAAAATTCGTTTTTTTATGAATAAATCAGAAACGTCTCGAAAGTAGTAAGAGATATGAAAACACGAGCGAATTTACCATTCAAAAAAGATGAAAGTATATGAATCCATTGTATTCCTTCTGCTTTAAAAAGATGCGTCGACGAGAGGTAACTCGTCCGACTGAGAATGTACATATGCACACGTACTTGTATTGAGTTCTCCTTCCACCGTTCTATATGTATACGGTGTCTGCTCTTGAATTCCACACAGTCCGAAACTTCTTTCTGACAGGATGTGAAGATACGCAAAATTCCTTTTATTATTTTCATTTAAATTCTTACGAGAACTAAAAATATTCGGATGCACAAGCAGAGGAAGATCGAAAAGAACAACAATACTTTTCTGGAGCGTATTTCTCCTCAAGTGTTGTTACTTTGTGCTTTAATATTGTAGAAGATTATTTCACTCAGGTTTTAAGTCCGACTAGAAATTCTTATGCAAAGCGGAAAATTATTTTAATTGTTTCCGCTATCTCCGCTTATTTCTTAGCTTGTATTATTCCCAGAGGAATGAGGAAAAGGAAGAGAAAGGAAATATCTGGAAATGTCAACTCGCGAAAATTTATCGGTAATTATCTTCCTTTGTGAAGTAGGGCAGCAAAATCTTCGTGGTTTACTCAATTCATAATATTACTCTACTTTTCCTCGACCACAGTCGAAAAATCTAATCATCTATATCTTTGATACAACACTGGTATTGAAAAAAGTAATATCTTAAATTATTTATCCAATCTTTTTATTCCATGCAAAGTGATCTATTCTTGAAAATTATGATAAGTAGCCTATAAATCATCCTAAATATTTAGTAAAACAAAATTCTTCTAAGCTTGAGTTTTTTCAATATACTAAAACCCATTCTGCAACCCTCGCTATTTTTTTTACGAAAGAACAACATCAGAAGACATCCGAGGGCAAAATGAAGTTGGGGGGGACCAAATACCGTGTAGCATGTATATGAAAACATGTTTCGCATGAACGCAGGTCCAACGTAGGATTTCAATAACTGTTCCATAAATAGCTGGCAGGATTTGGAGACGGCCAGGGCCTCCTCTTTCCTTGGTCGGCTTCACCCTATTTTGGCATTACGCCTATGTAAATGAAAACAAATATTTTCGCTCTGTACGCAGGGTTATTGCTTCCTTGATGCATGTTTTTGCAAAACAGAAGGAATGGTTATTACCCAGTTAACCGAATATATGCGTATTTGCCCGTATCAAACATCTCGCATGACTTGCTCCTCCATGTTTCCATAAACTTCCTGTTTTTTAAGAACCTCGATACTAAGCTATGGACAATACTCAAATAGATTTAACTTTCATGTACATAAATAGAAGTTTAATCACTGTTCCTCTACTATTCCCCTGACTCTGTATGTATATTGACTGTACCCTTGTACACGCCTACTTTCATTGGCTCTGCCCCGTGGAACCGCCTACTTTCTTTGCCTGTACCCATTGTTCACGCCCATTTTCTTTATCTGTACCCATTTTTCACGCCCATTTTCTATGACTGTACCCATTAGCCACGCCCCATTTCTTACGCTTAATTTTTACATTCGCGAGTAAAACGATCTTTCAGTTTGTATCTTTGTTAGTTCAACCTCTTTCGAGTTTCATCTTTCGTATCCGGAAGTAGGTGCAACGTCGGCAGGGATAAAAACGTGGAAGAAAGATCGCTCGACCCACATTTGTATTTCGCGCAGACTAACACGGAGGAGGCCAAGCATATTTAGTGCATTGTCCTATTTCACAAAGCCCGCTGTAATATAATGTTATACGGGTGTGGAGACCTAGAGAGAGAGAGAGAGGGAGAGAGAGGCGAAATGGGAGGCCGTAAGTTAGAGGAACGTACATTATCCCTGGTGGTTTCGAGGAACGGTGGTAGTCTGGTAGTAGTAGTAGCAATGGTACCAACTACCAACCGGGTTTGTAGTTGTCGCTCGTGGTCGAAGTAAGGAATTGTATAAGCGACTTGCCGGCTGCCGATTTAAGCAGCCGGCTTCGCCGTCTTTGTCATTAGCCTGCGGTCACGCCGATGTGTTCTCGTGAGCACCCTAATGTGGAAACACAGGAAATTACCTTCTGAAGTCTTAACTTTTTTCTGTTATTAATAGACAGGATGTTACAACCCCATAAGAAAGGGTGACTCGAGGCGTTGTTCACTCGGCTTTTGAGAGTACACCACACTTTTGAAGAATTTAAAAGGATTTGAAAAGACTAAAAATAAAATAAATAAGATTTCAAAAGAATTCAATTCTATTTAATCACTCTTAACTCTTTTTACTGTTTGCTGATGAAAACATGTTTAAAAAGAGGTTCGCAAATTTCACAAATTACAGTCGCGAAAAAGGAACAAGGAGTGGGTTAACCACTTAAATTTAAATATCTTTAGAGAGTGTTGGAGAGTAGCATATATGGTCCAGCCATATAGCACTAATGCGATTGGTTTGCGATCCAGGAATTAGGGCGGCTGCACTGAAACACTCTGAGGTCGCGTTGCTAGATTTACCGCTAATTGTATAATGCGCTCCGGCGCTATATAAATCGCCATGTGACATGCGTAATACCAAAAGGATTTCAACTTAACTGAACAAAACCCCCCAACGCATCTCCTAATACTATGTGTAATGAATGTCTATTATATACCCTGCTGGATTTCCCTTTTTTTTATTCTCAAATTCTTAAAAGTATCTGATAAAAATGCTAAACAGTAAGTGACTATTTATATAAGAATTTAACATTTCCTGCTTTTCTTGAAAGAAATTAAATTCATTTTCATTAACTTCTGACAGATTTCAATACGAGCTTAATTCAATGGAGACAGATTGGAAGGAAAGTTTTCTAATTAAATTCGTAATACAAGACGAGAGAAGAAAACAAAGTAGACGTCGAGTTTCCTCGCTCGACTTGCAATCAAGTTCAAGGTCTGGTGGCGTCATATGCTGACTCGAGTTGTACGCGAGCAAGAGCTTTCCCGTGACTTTCAGATCTCATACATATGTATGTACGCATAGGAATGAGTGCAAAGGGAAATAATATTAAAAATGGGCTTCCGGTGAAAATGCAAAGGAAAAGGGAAAAAGAAGGGAAATCGTCGGTGGTAGTGATGGCACAGACCGGATTGATTCGCGACTGGCTGGAATAAAACTGTTTAGAACGAGCACCTCAGGCCATGTATTAATATTGATGAAACGACAGGGATCGAGTGGAGAAAAGGGGGATGCCGAAGTACGAACAAACCTATTTCATCTTGAATACCGAGAGGGTGCAAGATCTGTTTTCTATCTCTCCTTGCTGGCCTCTCGATCCACCCTTAGCCTCGAGCGTTTGTCGAGTTTTCACGAAATCCTTTTCTCTCTTGGCTTCTCCAGACGAAGCGCCAAATCAACGAACAAGAAACTTGAATTTTAGTATTCAATATTTACTATACCATTTACTTATCGATAATCTTTCTTGCCCTCACCTCATCGACCTTTTGCTCAACTCTTTTCTCCTCTTTTTTCATATTTATTCTTTCGAGTGATTGAATAGTTAAGAGCTTGAAAAGTATCGAGAATGAGATTAACTGCAAAATAATAGGGAAGCTTCTTCACACTTTTACAGAAATTATTATATTTTATTTACATTTATCTACTTAAAGCAAAGCTTCCGTTCCAGTTTCCACTGGGTGAACTTCAATAGTACGCAAAATTTGATAATTAATTCTCAAATCAGAATCGCAATCGAGAATGTACAGCTGGCTACCTAAATCAGGAAAAAACTCCTGGAATTTCATCATTGCAGAAATTGTAGGTATTTCATAGTTATTGAATTTCCTAACAACGAACGGTAGTTTCTCTACATTCAATTAGAGTTGAACTGATATTCGCACAGGCTACACGAGTAATACGAGCGAAATTCATGCAGAATGAATGGGATTAAGTTGGATTTTACACGATGCTTTCAGCGTGGGTAGAACAACTGGATCTCGTTCAAATAGTGATAAATTATTTGCTCCAGTTGGAGTAAAAAAGGCACGTGGGTCTTAAACGGAGGCCCATCCCGGCAAGCAGACATCTCACGCCGGGAAATTTATGTCTTTATTATACTCTGCCAATTAGTCGGTTCCATTCCACACTTAAACCTCGCCTTAAACTTTAAGTGCATTCCTGCAGTCTGCATTTTGGTTTTGACGTTTCGGAACTTTCTGCTCAAGCGGATTATCTTTACAAATCTAGATTTAGCTGGGACTTGCTGATTTATTTCGCATTTCTTATTCGCATCTGCTTTTTCACTTTTTTATCGTTCAACCGAAAGTCGCAGGCCTGCTTCTTGTCAAGAACAGAAATAAGAAAAACTACCGTAAAAGTAAGACTGATTTTTGAATGCTGATAATTGATTGTTAATTCACTGTAAATATAAGTGGATCACTTTCTAAGTGTACAGCATTGACTTTATCAGGGTAGCCGTTGTTGCATTCATTTTCACAGCATCATCTTTATATTGTCCTAGACCCTGACATCATTAGTTCTCGTCTCCAGCAAACTCTACCAGGCGGCTACCCACGCTAGAACGTGTTGGATGTCAACTCGAAGGAACCGACCCTCGATAGCAGAGTCGAATTTATATAGCAATGGATCCCCTTTCTTTTCTCACTTCCTTATAGACCTCCACACAGATCTGTCTTCGTGAATAGCTCGTTCGTCTTCGACACAGTTTTCGTTTTTCATCATTCCCTTCTCTGTAAAATCCACCTTTGAGAGAAACTCCAGGAACGATTACATCACCTCGAAGAAAACACGTTGCAAAATGAGTTTTATAATTTATTAAAAGCCCAGAGACTTTTCAATTTCGCAACTTACAATTTGATATTTACTTTTTAGGTGTCCTTTTTAAATTTAACGGACGTTTATAACGTGTATAAACGAAAATACAAAAGTAAATTCCATCATCTACAAATAAAAATAATTTACCAAAAGTTTATATTTTCATTTATAAATGTTCAAAATGATAATAAAAGCATTAATCAGTGAATAATCTCAAACGAAACAATCATAATTGAAAACAAATTAGACCTTTTCGTTTATAAACGTTGCAAACGGCAGTTACATTTTTTTTAAAGAATCTTGTCAAACTGTTGCAGTTTGTCCCTGCTATTTTTTTAAATTATCCCTTTGAAAAGGTAGAATAAATTCACTAGAGTAAAGAACAGTTAATCAGAATCTTTATACATATATTTATCTCTATTGAGCACAATCGATACGAAAGTGCGATAATTCTTTCCCGGAGAATGCACTTTTTACACTGTTAAAAGGCGCTTCATACACGACACGTGGGTAATTTAAAACGCTTTTATAGCGACAAAAGTTACTCCTAATTAAGAGACTCTCTTTTGGGGCAAAAACAGGCGCTCGTGTGTATATTCTTTTTCATATTTAGGTTGCGAAACATTTAATAGAGATGTGCTCGGATTGTGTAAAAATTATGTCTTATTCCCTTAAAATCTTTAGGTCCCTCGAAATCCGACAAAATCTCCTTAAAAATTAAAAAATCCTTTGAAATCCTTTCAAACGTAATGTTTTACACACGCCGTTCCGTCTAGGCCAGTAGAAATGTTACATTATTTTTCAAAAGCCTCTGTCCTATTATTTTTAAATTCATAAAGCAAAAGAAAATGTCTTAATAATGTACGGCTTTGTGTCGGTGTATCTTTGACAAGAATCGTAATATGTTCGAGCTTTATTGAATCAAAAACGATTTATCGTAATCGGCAGTGCGGCAATATTTATAAGCACTCGTGCCTCTGTAGGATTAATAAGAGATGAGAAATGCTTTCAGTGTTGACTAGACCGGTTTACAAGTGAACCTGTACTCTTAGTTTTCCATTTTTAAAGCCCGATGACGTGAAACATATGACTTTCTGCAGGGGCCATCTTTCATGTGGTTTACTGTAGAATTGCTGCTTATGCACGCAACCTCATCTATTCCATCCACTATCCCTCCGCGGTACTTGTCTCCGTGACGAATAATTAGCCTATAAGTATGCTCGTGGGAATTTTAACAAAGTAAGCTGAAAACGAATTAAATAAATCTAGGGCAGAGGAAACATAAGGGAGTTTTTACTTCCGGTAGATTGTACTCTAAATACTTTTCTTTTTCAAGTGATAGAGATAGATCTTCGAAACTTACAATTTAAACTCCAGTAAATAAATGATTGAGGTAATTAATCAAACGCCAAAAATTAGTAACAGTTTCTGTAGTGTGAATTGAATGCTTTTAAATTAATATAAATCATGTAAGTAGGAATAAAAATATTTCGATTATAAAAGTGGGATAAAAATTGTTGAGCGTAAAAATGGAACGCCAATACGAAAGCTGATTGGCTCTCCTTTTTTCATTTTTCTAGCCGCTCATTTATTAGTTGCTCACAAGTCTCTTAGAAGTCTTTATTTCTGACCCCGATGTACAATTTATGTTCACCTATTCGTCTGATAAAAATTTCTCACGGTAGAAGTCTGTACGAGTGAGATAGAGAGTTAAACCTATTATGTTGTGATTTTGATTCCGGAGTTTGTTCAGCGCTTCAGCTTTGTAGGATGTCTCTGCTTTGATTATGAAATAGATGTAGGCAGTCGTGCATGATTTTAACGATAGTAGTTCATTTTCACGTGAGTAGGTAGAACAAACTGCAGTGGGAAGTTAAGAGAGTATGTTGGGAGTTGGGACATGATTTTATCGCCTCTCGTTAGTATTATTGTGTCGAAAGATATGCAGAGATATCGTTGAGTCAGAGGTGGTGCGAATTAACGAAGTAAGAAATGACCGCGCACGAATAAGCGCTCGAGTCGACATGGTCGAGCATTAGGCGAGTTTATTACCAGGAAGAGGAAAGTCACTCGGAGATAGTAATACTAGTAGCGAGTTTCGTTATCACGAATTTGGGCACCGAGGCGATACTCGCTCCTTACTCTCTGTCAAAGTCAACCTCCGCTAAACTCTGCCGCACCCTTTACTGCTTTACTCACTCCCTCTACATCTCCCTCTATATCTCCCTCTCCTTCTCATTAATTCTTCTTCTTACTCTGTCTCTCCTCATTTCTTCCCTTTTTTATGTTCAACCTTCCTATTCTTTCCCCTTTCTAATCCTTTTTCCTTCATCACTTTTTCCGCAGTGCTAAAAAAGTCGTCTAAATAAGGTAAGTAGAAGATACTGTGGGAAATGTAGGGGTGAGAGAAATAGGGGCTAGACGGAGAGAACATTACGAGCGCCATGAGCCATAAAACTATTCAGAACTCATTGCCACAAAGTTGGTGTCTCTGAACTCTCGAACTCCTCTCCTTCACTGCCTAGGAAAGTACTTACACATGGAGTGCCTAGACCTTAGAGTTTGTTTTTTACCTTTCCTAGTAGCTTATGCAATTAACCACCTGATATTCCATTCAAAAATATAACGAAAGTCCTTGAAAAAGAAAATGGAAATAACTAACCTCCGATAATGGTCGAATGAGAGAGGAATAATTGAAGCGTTTCTATGACACTCCATTAGTAGAAGAACCACATTGGAAACCGCGAGAGATGTGATGAGCTTCAGCGTGGCGGTAAGGCGAGAACGAACATTCGTTCATGTTCGATAAAGAGCAGGGAAACCAGAAGTGACGTTTGACTTTCGCTCGATACCGGAAGATAACTACCACCATTCGTAGGGTGGGTTAAAAGGGAATATATAGCCACGAGATAATTCACCGACACGTCGCTTTTCCCCCCACTTCTATAATTCATCCCTCGATTACTCGGAATCACGCCGAGAGATTCTCACCTGATTTATCTTTTCATTTTCCTCCATCGTCTTTTATTAAAGGCACCTCTGCACCATTCCTCCTCAAAGAAAATTGAAACAACTTCGATAAAAAAGCAATGCGCTGTAAACATCTTTCACTTACATATCTCTTTTCATCTCATCCTTCCTTCGTTCCTTTTGTGCTATTTATTTGAGCTTTCTTGAAAGTTTATTTTTTAAACAGCAGAATAATGTTATAATAATCTATATGTATAAAGCTGAATGTCTGTGTGTGTTTTCCGAACAGGCTTTCATGCCCTTGACGCTATCGAAACCAAATTTTGCAGGGCTTCATAAATTTGTCTCGCGGATTTTTTTAAGATATTTGGAATCAGTTTTCGAACTACATCGGATTTTTATGGGATTTTCAAAAATTTCAAGAGACTTTAAGCGATTTAAAAAGATTTCATGGTATTTTTTTTTTTTAGGAATTTTAAGGTTTTTTTATGGAATTTTGATTGATTTTTGGGGATTTCTTGGAATTTTCAGAAATTTTACAAGATTTCAAGGAATTTTAACAGATTCCTTGAAGTTCATAAAAATCACTGAAAATTTCATGAAATCCTTTCAGATCTAATAGAAATCTCTGTAAAATCCTTCTTGATAACTCTTCTGAACTCTTAAAAATCCCTTGAAATTCTTGAAATTAATTGAAATCCTGGATTATCACTTGATATTCCTTAATAAAAATAATTGCTTAAATTCTCTTGCAATTCCCTAAAATCACATAAAACATCCTGAAATCCTTTAAAATTTCCATCTCTTGAAAGTCTTCTAAAATCCCGTGCACCACCGGATGAATTTCTGCTAGTGGTATAATAATAATGAAAAGTGAATAGTTTTTTTCATTTTTGCGAGTCCAATATTAATTTCAACTTCCCTAACGTTTTTTTTTTTTATAATTGAATGACTAATCGCATAAAAATATTCAAAGTGACATGTGATGCAGGTCGACAGAATCGAATTCCCAAATCACGTGGTAGTGAACCACGAGGAGGGTTACGATCTGAGGCGGTGAGTGGAATGTGCAAAAGTCACATGGGAAATACGTGTTCCATGCATACGAGCCTAGAGCAACTACCATTCGCTGCGGAGTTTGTCCACCTCTCAATCACTCCCAAGCTCCCTGTTCATCCCCATTCACCCCGATTCACCCCCTCACCACCTATGCTTCATGACCACCGGCTTTAACCATACTGAATCCCCCACTCTCAGGAGGCTGTACTTCTCCCTGGATGTTACAAATTAGTGCGGCGCGTTCGCGTGGTAGGACGATGGCTATCCGTCTATCTGTACAAGGGGATTTCGTTAATTGACCTTCCCATTTCGCTCCTTTTCCAAGTAAAGGTATAACCATCTATTATATCAAAGGGAAGCGCAAATCCTGCGGACCTTTTCAATAGTTATCATGTCGTAAACAATTTGGTTTTAGCGAGAATTTATGCACCAGAAGTTTTGAATGTTCAAATGAACGAA
>JAUESH010000024.1:16281137-16330369 GCA_032275165.1 Synergus magnus
GGATTTTGAAAAAATTGAAGGGAGGTGAGAGTGAGGTGAGGTGAGAGTGAAGTGAAGTTACGTAATTGACCCCCTGATTGAAAAAGCTATGTACCCCTTAAAGAGATAGACTGAATTGACTTCGCTTGAGCGTTTCTATAAAACGAGATTTTATGATAGTCGGTAAATCTTTCATTCGAGAGAAATCCGCGTTGAAATAAACCTGGATTTCTGAGTAAGGCGCTTTCTTGACCGATAACTATGTTTGAGATTTATGGGTTATTTTTATGCGAACGTCTCCAGATGCGCCTTAGAAATATATGTCAAATAGAGCAGAGAAAAATTTTTTATTTCCGATTTTAATAGCATGAAAAAAGTGATGAAAAAGCTATTGAATGGAGTGCAAGAGACTCCTCTGTTTCTATTCTGGTAAATTCAATGAAATATTTCAAACCAAAAAAGTTGCTTCATAGTATGGAAAAAAGAACGATTTTGAAGAGATAGAATAGAGAACAAAGAAATTTAATTTAAGCGAACTATCTTTTTTAAATCTATCTTCAAATTGATCTGCCGTGACAAAGCTCAAGCGAGGAATTGAAAAAAAAAACTAAAGAAACAGGAGAACAATTTGTGATACGAAGAGCGTCGTCCCTGGCGACTAATCCAGATCTAGGGGCTAAATTGGCAGACCGGCATGGCACGGCAGCAGCCGGATTGCTCGTATCGCTCGACCTGAACCACCTAAACGTAATCTAAGCCCAGCATTCAAGAACCGTCGTTAAATCCGCGGTAATCAAATGCCGTGAGGAGAGCGTAGGCGAATCCGTGACCCGAGAGCTTGATACCGATACAAAGCTGTTACGGCCATTCTCGAAGATTGACGATCACTCCGCATCGAATCTCCCTGTGTCTTATAGGGCGATATCCAGCTCGATAGATTTTAAAATCGTCCGACCTTACATGACAAATGCGACCGATGCACATCGCATGATCATATCTTCGAAAAACTAGAAATAGAACCAGGATATGTGCGTCTATTTCTTGATGATTTATGTCAGCTGAGTGGAATTGAATTTCGCTGAAAAGGAAGTGACAGCCCACCCCTGAAAATGCCGAATAAAATCCCGAATGATAAACTAGGTTCTATTGGATCCTATTCGGTATTTTTAGCACGGAGAAAGTCACGAAGAAGCATAAGAGGCAGAGGAAACGTGACACCTCTTCCCTTTATCATGGTCTTCACTTTAATGCTAGAACTATGGGGGGAGGTGTTACGTGACAATAATTAATTATTAATTATTCATTAAAGGATGATGCATGATATATAATGATGATACTGCAGATACCGGGAATCGTATCCTAGAAGGTATTATGTATATCCTAAGTAGTGACATGCACTCGCAGCAAAGTAGCAGCTTGATGTGTGACATTAGAACTTGAATTGTAAATACCGAAAAATTCAGGGAATTTGTGGTTTGTGGTAAGTGGGTGGAGGTATAACCTGGGAAACGTCAAGGGATGTAGGCACAGATATAGACGGAGGTAAGAGTATGTACGGATGTATTGCAAGAGTATACACAACGACCAAGATCGGGAGCTTTACTTTATGCTGCCTTCGGATGGTGCTACTCTAATATAAAGCGCGTTTCCGCCGCGGGTGACGCAATTCTGAAACTTATTTCGGATATACGCGACACGTAGCAATTTTGCTCTTGCCTTCCTCTACGAGGAAGATGTACATAAATCTCATATAGGGAGACGGCACGCTTGCCTCAACAGCGCAAAATGAAAACCGAAATATGGAAATAGCTCTATAAACGCTCTAATGAAACATCAAATACAATTTATAAAGTTGGATTCATTCCCCTTTTTCTTGATTCGATCTGTTGCGCTCGAGAATGGTTTCCCCAGAATCGAATAAAATAACATAAAAGTTAGCAAGAACTCTGAAAAATGTTTAGAATTCTGTAAAGCAATTTTAACTTGGAAAAATTTGGGTTCTTGGGCTATAATATATTGTTCTTTAGATACGAGGTCGTTTTTGTTAGAGATAAAGAGATTACCTATCATGATACCTATCTAGATTCAGTTCAGTTTCATTCGTACATTTCGCTTTCTATTCTACGACACCATCTTATCTTGGATAAAGTCGTCTCGGAACTTGCACACTTCCAATTCCTTTCAAATAAATGGAGATTGGCTTAACCATCTTTGGACCTTTTGGAAAGTTGTCATTTAATCTTACAGTGCTGGAAATTTGAAATGCTGACGCGGAACTATCATAGAAAAAACAAAATATAAAATTCATGTCGATTTCAGGTTAAAAGTTCGTCTCAACAGAAATTAATTCTGTTGGTTAAACTTTAGTCATAAATGGCCAGCGCCAGCTAGGCCAGTTTGGGTTCATTAATTAACCAAGATGGCGATTTCCAGCACTGTCAGCTGCTTTTTAGGAAGTGGCATAAAATAAGTTTTGGATCATCTACAATGTGAAAAATTCGCCGAAAAATTCCCTTCAACAGGTTTTCACATTTGTTTTTTCTGTGATGTCTATGCAAAATTTGCAAAATACGGAAACCAAACTTGGAGATTGTAATTCAGTAGATTTAATATTGTACCCAAAATATTATACTGAGTTTATAATTACTTATATCTACCGCACGACAAGAAATTTTATTTTTAAATGCCTTATCCTTATTATCAATGAATTTCTCATGTTTGTTGCCAAGTGTTCAGTATAATTCGAAATCCGCTCCAATGGGCAGCAAGACGACAAAAATGAAAATAAGTAAATGGTACACTAATGGCGCTGCATTGTCTGTATGAAATGTTCGTTTAACGAGCAGAGATGAAATTATTCGAGCTTCCATTCCGTAAAACAGGATATCTAAAAAATGAATCGCTCGTTATCCCTTCGCCCGAGCCCCCTGCATAAATTGTATCTAGCCCTCTGGCGAAAGTAGCGAAAAACAAATTCCTATTTTCCACATAATTTTTATGAACTAAAGAGTCGGTAGAAAATTCCAGCATTGAAAATTTGTAATATGTGTGATTCGTTAATCAAGTCGCTGGAGGCATCCATCTTGGAAAATGATGCAAAAGTTACATGTGCATATATGCCCTTATTAAGGTAGTCAATTTCAGCCTAACCATAGTAAATTTCACCTGTGGTTTCGCTCGTTAGTGTCCATCACCTCGTACATACAATCCGCATCATCATGGAGAGACCTGCTGATGTTCTTAGTTAATAAAGCAGATAAGATCACTATCAATCCTTCAGGTGATGAAACTTTATTGAAATTATTAGCGAATGTATGCAAGATCTAATTTAAAAATAATTTTTTAAACCTTCAAACTGATTTTCTTTTGAATATCAATTTAAAGATCAATATCAACCAGGTTTTTCTTCTCTCGCTTTCTCCTTTAATGCTATAGTATTTTTATATGCATATACGGTGGTTCAAATCTGATTTTATTCAGTTTAATTCGTTGGATTTTGATAAATCTTTCTCTCCGGCTCATTTAAACAAGAGAATTTGGATATGCATTGTAGAATGAACAAGAGTAAAAAATGAATATTGATAGCTAAATGATGAGGCAAAAAATTGAAGACGTACAAGAATGTAGCATTCAGTTGAAGTTGACAGAGGGTAAATTCTAGGAAAGGTCTCGTGTTATCGGTGCGACACAGCTTGCTGTATTCTGCGACCAGTGGTACCTAGTATCTGGTATGCAAAGTAATCGTCGGAGGTCGCATAAGTTTAGCATACATTTCTTGTTTTCGGGTGAGCCATTGCTCTCACTAGCGAGAGAAAGCGCAGAGAACTAAAAGGACACGCTACAAAGGCACTCTGCATATACAATGGAAAGGACGTTCAAGATAAAAGCAAAATAAAAAATATTATATAAGGCGACGCCGAATTGCATGAAAAGTAGAGGCACAAAAATGTCCCACTACATTACATTTTTTCGATAACACGGGAATTTTTTTCGGATAATGAGATTGATCGTTTTATATGTATCACAGCATTTTTTTACAACCACGTATTATTAGTTATTAGAAAAAAGAGTCTGCAATTTCTCCGAGTTTTTCACTCTGTGTGGAGAAATAAAAAAGGTGGAAAGAAAAACTGTAATGAGAAAAGAAAGTCTCATTTACAGTTTTGTTTATTATACAGCCTCAGACGAGGGTCGGTTGTAACAGGTCAGCGATGCGTGCCAGTTCAAACAGAGTGGCATGGTCCACTGGGGACCTTACGGGGTATGCAAACCGAACATGACCCTTCCACCTTTTGCGGTTCTTTATTCATAATCGCTAATTCACCGACCTCGAGCAGCACTCGAGAACGTTTGCATTTGCTAAAGGCGTGAAACGAGCTCATTCTCTTCTGACATGTTTTCCCTCGTGAATCTGACATATTGGGTTATGTAAATGATAAAACGTCACGAATGATAATCTTTATTGTTCTGTGATCATACATGAGACAAGTCATACCGCAGTAGATTTTACTACGCTGTCGAGAGGTCGACAACTTCTGCAACCGGTGCAGAATCTCTTTGATTTTCATGACTCTTCATGTCCATTCTAATATAAATAAATATTTTTACTATGCACTCAAATCTTGCTTTTTAGCATAAAGAATCATTTGGGCATAAATGCTTTGAAATGATCGTAATATACCTGAAAATGGAGCGAAATATTGGACGTGCTCAGCATAACAAATATTAAAGTATGTATATAAAAGAAACGTTAATTCATGGCTTTAATCTATACTCGCTTAGATATAGATATGCATCTCTTTGCTAAGGTAGACGACGATATACATATATGCATATATATGCAAGCCGATATTTGATCCGATAAGCGAAAGGGGATGTGAACTGGTTGACGGGTACTGGGCATCGAGGGCCGATGATCAGTGGTTGGGGCACATAGAAGGATCGAATTCGGCCGTTATTGCTCCTTTGAATCGAAATACCGCTGTGGCGGCAAATACCCCCCCCCCCCTCTCTCTCTTTCTTTCTCTCTCTCTCTTTCTCTCTCTCTCTCTGTCTCACTAAGGGTCTTTTCTCTTTTGTAACACCACTCGGCGTCGTCGTCTATAAATCTAAACGCGAATGCGTCTCTGTCCGGATTACAAATCGAAAGCGGTTTTGCTACTTGCCTTTCATAAAGGCGAAGCTTTCTTTCCTTCGCGAGCTTGCAACTGAACCCTGTCCGATTATGTACGGAAAATAAGTGCACTTGTACGTGATCTGGTTGCGAAAATAAGGAAAAGTCTGCTTACTCGCAGGAAAATTCTACCATTCCTTTGCTTGCGCCTTAAGCACACTACGGCAAGCGAGCATTGCTTCACTTATTTCGTGGTGGAGACGCCAATGGTAATAATTTTTTTTGAACATTTTTCAAAGAAGATAGCAACTCTGACTAACGCGAGAGACGAGCTTGTTTCCTTTTCTCTCCTCAAGTAAAGGACAATGCATTTTTTATTTATTTTAAGTTGAAAATATTTAAAATGTAAAATATTATACAAATTCAAGTGGTCATATATTTTTAGAGGAAAAAGTGCAACAAAATGGCACGCAATGTTTTCCTAATGCTTTCATAAAACCTGAAGAGCAGCCTAGTGTGACCGAAAGATCTTTCCCAGTGTAGATGCTGTTTTCTTTTCTATGAGACTTATGAACTAGCGAGGTGCGGGTTAGACATGCTTTTCAGACCCGCGAAGCTCGCTCTGGGATGCTCTCGGCAACGAGAAAGTCGTGAAAGGATCATTACAGTCGTTTACTGACTATAAAACGTCTACTTGCTCTAAAGAAGGAAACTAACATTTAAAACAAAACCCATCAGAATTTTGCCTGTAAACAAAAGGCTGCCATTAATTTTAAATGATAATTGAAACCGAAGACATGCAAAGAAAAATTATGGTTTGTATAGGATAAACGGTAAAGAAATTACAAATCCAAGTAATAACTTTGAGTCAGGCATTTATTTACGTAGACAAGAAAATAAATATTTTTAAAATATGTTTTAGAAATTAGAAAATTCCAAGTTCTTCTATTATGTAGGTTTCTTTAGAATCTACAGATAAGTTAAAACTCTTTTTAACTTTTCATACTACCGCTAACAATATAATCGTTTTTAAACTTCACGCTCATTAGTTTGCGTTGACTGAAACGACAGTTTTACGATCATCAAGTATAGAACATTGCAGCACGTACAGAGTGGCTGAGCCTTTAAAGCCTTTGGATTTCCGTAGGAATTATCGATAAGCGATTTTACTTTAGGCATTAACTGGCTGCTTCCGAAATTCGTGAGACCGGCTATTCCTGTGAATGACCTATTCTAAAATGGGTTATTCACATTAAGGCGACTGTCTCTCTTCCTCTTCCGAAATTACTGATTCTAATCGAAGATCAAACTTGCATTACGCTTCATTTAGGCTCTGCCTTACCATAACCAAGTTTCCGTTTCACAAAGTTGTTATTTATTAGAACTGATTTGAATCAATGATAACGAAATGAACCAAATATTCAAAAAGTGATTTATGAGGCACATCACGTAAGTAATTTGGAAACATTTCCGGAAACATTAGACTCTCGTGGTATGTACTGTGGGAACGATCCTTGAAAGTAACACTTGTCGGAAACAAAGCAGTGGATCTCTCACAAGACGCAAAGCACCGCATTTTAGCTCAGTAAGTACATTGCTTCGAAAGAGCAAATGCTCGTAGATTTACTAAAATGAAACCATGAATAGAGCAAAAGTGAAGAGGAGGAGAAACAGAAAATGAGTTGGATAATATTATGGTTTCATTGAAGCACTCGAGTCACGTTAACAGAGCTTCCTATTCCGCAGCCGCAGTCTTTTGTTGCACTACTCGACCGGATTGCACCCTCAGGATTTATCCATGATCCGTTTTTCCTTCATAGTTCCTTTCTTTTTCTCTTCCTCCCCTATTTCTTCAATTTCTGCTGTTCTGCTCTCACCCTCGACAGTCTTTCGCAAACCTCTGCGCTGGCCAAACCGCACGTTTGCCGACCGTATGTATCGATGGCTGATTTCTTTCCTTCCTCGGCTTTTATTTGCCACCAACGTCACTCTAAGGAATATTTCATTTGTCGGGTATACTACCACCCTTCATGAAATGCGTGATAAGCAAGAGAATTCGACAGCACAATTACACTCCCTTTTTCTTCCAATTTTCTTTTTACGCCAGAGAGAAAATCATCTGTGCCGAAAATTTATCGATATTAGAACAGTTGTAGAACGAGCTATTGAATTTCAAACTCATTATTGTTGCCCAACGAAGAAAAGTATTTTTGTGTAATAGAGTTAACATCTGGGTCTAGCCACTGTTACGGAAAATATATGACATAAGGGAAAATAAAATCAGAACTTACGAAGTTTCTTCAGAAACTGCAAAAATGGTCTTCAGTAAAT
Source organism: Synergus magnus (assembly GCA_032275165.1). Lineage (NCBI taxonomy): Eukaryota > Metazoa > Arthropoda > Insecta > Hymenoptera > Cynipidae > Synergus > Synergus magnus. Next base: position 16,288,561 of record JAUESH010000024.1, read on the forward strand.
AATTTATTTCTTGTTATTTTTTCATCTAACTTTCTCATATATGATCTCAATAGAGAACCTCGAATATTATACATTTTTTTTTATAAATTAAGCCATTTCAGTTTCAAAATCACTGTATTTTTATTTGAACATTTTAGAATTTAAAATTTAAATCCATTGATTTTGAAATTCAGATTCTTCAAAATGCAATGTGTTTTCGCTCTCTTCGTTCAATAAGTGCATTTCAAAATTTATTCAAATTCAACAGATTCTGACTCGAAAACACTTTTAAGTACCCTTTACACCCTTTGAAAATTCGATTCTCTTTAAAGGCGTGTGGTTATTACCATAAGAGCTTTAGTTTCGCCATAACTTTACGCTCGCAATAATAAATATTTTTTACTAAAATTAACAATAAGCCATTTATCTACGTCTCGTACAGATAGAGGTAAATGATCTAGTATTAGTGAAAAATAATTTTGTTGAACTTTTTTGTTGTCACAATCAAATTTTTGAGCAGGCTTTTTTTTGTTGCAAAAAATTTTTTTTTCTGTCAATCAAATACTCTATTGGATCAATGAATACTACGGTTTAACATTCTGTAAAAGTGAACATTAAAAATATTAAAAATTTTATATACATATTTTATTTAATGTTAACGCAGATGCATTTTTTGATTAAATTACATCGAGATAATTTAATATGTATTTGCATATATGAATGAGTGCATCGTGGAAAAAATATGATTTTATAGTACTCTAAAAATAATTTTCAAAAAACTTTAAGGGCATATGTTTTTTACCGTAAAAGCTAATTTAGTTTCAGAAACTTTACGTTTGGAATGATAACTATTTTATTCCCATTACTAAATTCTTTTTCTCAGTGTGCGCAACCCATGGCTCGTCGGTAATGGGAACAGATTGAAATCTGTAAAATCTACAGATTTCTTCTATTAAAGTCACAAATTTTCAATGCTTAGAATCAACAGATTTTATAAATTGTAAATATAACAGATTCTTTCTGCTACGTTAGCAGATGACTGTAACAGAAGCTTTTCTGTAAATTGTACATCTGCTAAAATAGCAGAAATGTTCAGCGGATATGTATCTGTAACTTTAAAAGTTTCATTTTTCTGCGTGTAACATTATTATGAAATGTCCGTTTAATGTTCAGCCTTCAAAGAGTGCAAGTTGCACTGTGGATCCTGAAAAGGATGAAAGTACGTTCGTAAACGACGTTTGAACTGCAGCTGCACGCTGCTAATTCGTGTTTTACGAACACAAGTAAATGATGCACGTAAATACGTTCGATACGAGAGCTGCAAGCTGTATTAAGGGAGATAGAGTGGTGGGAGGAAGAAAGGAGTGAGGAGGTGTAGAAAGGAGATAATGAAGTCATGTATATTCTCGCGGCACGATGCAGCAGGTGTAAATAAACTTCTCATTTAGCGTACCACCCCCACTGGCATAGCTCGTTTCGTGCGCAACACACTATCACGAGTGCGCCGCACCCCCTCGCGTATGGGACAATAATTAGCTCGGGTGGGGGCTACTTTAAAATTAGGCGTCATAAATTTTCATGAGCGTGCAACAGTTTCCCGCGCCACACGCCTCGTAGTGCCAACTAACTTGTACTAGTACAAAAGTACTACCTCAAGTGATACATGCGACCGCGTAATTGTAAATTTCGATTTTTTTTTATTTAATCTCTCAAATAAGTTTGTAATTTATTATGTTTTTATCGTTTTTTACACGCAGAGAATATTAGTTATTATTTTCTGAACTTCTGATTATAAAAATGGTCTACCTACATTCATGGAATAAAGTTGAACTCACAGATTCGTATTTGAACTTAAAAATTAAAAGATTTTTATTTCTTTTTGTTTTGCGACAACTTTATAGTAAGTTTTAGTAACATGTGAACGAAAAACGAAAGAAAATAAATTTGAAATAAGATAGAGATAGTCGAAAGTAAGGTCACAAGTTGACTAAAATGATACATCATGTCCCAGAGAATCGAGTTTAAAACCGAAACTCACCCTGTGTCGAGACCTACCGGCAATATTGCCGCCTGACTTAAGCCACGGGAAATTGGTTCGTTTATCTAGCATGCGAGCCACCGTATTATAGGTGCTCAGTTCAGCTTCGAAAAATTGGAAATAAAAAGAAGCTCCAAGTTTTATCGTAACCGTTTCAGGGTACATTTGACCGTTTAATGACATTTTTTCAATCGCTCTTAAGCCGCATATTGCTCTCTTCTATAATCTTTGCCTCATCCAAGTTTTGGCTTTTATTCAGACGAATAAGCTAACGACTAGATGCTTTATTATTCTGTCCACTGAGGGACACAATATAATCAAATTAATGGCTAAAATAAATGCAATATAAGTTTTTTTTGCATATTCCGAGAAATTTTCTTTATCTTGAGGAAAGCAAATTAAATAAAAGAAAAAACTTGGTTTTTCCAAAAAGAGTTTACTGAACCCGAAATAAATGATATTTTTGCTTTGTAAAATTATCAAAAGTAAAGAATTGGATTCTCATTAAGGAACTTTGAACATAATTAACGTCGCCACCTGTTCAGCAGGCACTCTTTTTCCTTGGAGTTTGTGAAAACGATGTAGAACTCGAAAGAAGACGAAGGGGTACAAGGAAAAAGTAAGAGAATTTGAGATGGAGGTGAGATGGAGTTAGTTACGCTTACATCTACACAAGCTTTCATACTTGGTTCTTTCCATGCTTTCCCTCCTTGTCCTCCACGCAATTTTCGTTCTGCAATGTAAAAGTTTTTATAAGGTTTTCATCTCGACCCTTCTAAGAAAGTTAGATACCAAACGTACTTCCCTTTCATGCAAGGCACAGACCAATGCCCAAGAGAGTCTTTCTTCCGATCTTCAACAGAATATGAAAGATAGTTATTTTTGTGTTGGAGGCCCATCCTCATTCTTGTTGAAAAAATCGAAGCGCACATGTAGTGAAACTCAAATCCATAATTCATTCGAATTGTACCGTCTGGACTAGTCTCGTTTTCAATATCTGACTTTCAATTTTCCTCCTCTTCATTTCAGATTTAAAAGGAATTATTAAATTGGGAAAATATTAGTACTTGGGAAAATATGTTCGTTGAATTTATTCAAATGTCTATATGATGTATTTAAATTTTAATAACAAAGGGAACAAAGTTGTTGTCTGCTCGTCACAAAAGATTTAACGTATTTTCGATTTTTCGATGACTCGTTTCTGCAAATCTACTTTCTCTGATTCTCTTTCCCTTTTTTACCAAAGCCATCTATTTTAATTGAATTCTCTGGAAAAAGGCAGCTTAAATGGAAGTCTACGAAAGTGCTGCACAGTAGTCCGTTTCGTGGTGCAACCACCAACAAATTCATTTCCACTCGAATCTGTTTCGATCGCCTTCTTTTCCTTTAATCTTTTTAAAGATTATAATGAAGATATAATACAGCTTTTGAATTAAAATAAACCTGTGTACATACTTATATTATTCGAGAATTTTTGCTGAATAATTTGATATTTCGTTTATTCTAATTAGAAGAAAAGAGTTTTTAATTAAGATTCTTTCACGTTGATAATCTAAATATGTCTCGTCGCGATATTTGAAGGGCCTGTCTAAGAGTTGTGAACCGACTGCATAAGTAAAATGTTAATTAAGGGAAATACCCTAATTATAAGATAAAGATCGATATCACGAGTAATGAAAGTGAGGTGAGTGTGGCAGTCGTTTGCTGGAGGCGACATTATATATACCTATTTTAAGATCATTCCAGTGCATGACAAGCCAGAGCCAACGGCACTTTTTGAATTTTTTCACCCGTCTTTCCTTGTCGATGATCCGGAACCATTTTCACGCCCTACTCTGCCAAAGGCTGCAATTAACATTGATAACGATCAGTTATAAATGCGTTTATAATATGCCCCTCACGCTCGATGCTCGTGCTCGGCATTTGTGTGGAACGCTGGAAATTACACAGGTGGTCGCCGCGCGCTTCATCCCAAGTCTAAATGTCATGCGATGCTACTCCTAACGAGAGGGAGGATGCCCCGCGGTCCGAATTTTACATAATATCCTGGCCACGTATGTAATGGCATGCTGAAATGTGCATTTCACGTAAAACGCATATCGGTTGATCGTCCGGGCTTTGAAATAGAGCTTTCGTATCACGTGACGTGTCCGCGAAATGATACGAAATACCATACATTTTAGAATTATGCGATTTCGGTGATTAGAAATATACTGAATGATGCATGATGATTTTCAAAGAAACATTCTCAATTACTAAACTTTCATCTCAAGTCAGAAAATCATTAATTAATATTGAACAGTAATATTTATTGTAAGTAGAAATATTCTTCGTTTTATAACTTTTTTTTTTTTAATACTGTGTAATATGGTGCAGTTTTCAAAACTAAAATTTAATAAAGTCATAAAGGTCACACCTGCCTCAAGTGCTAACGGACCTGAAAATTTCTAAAATTTCACACTTCAATTTTCCTTTTTCTTAAATTTCTGGCGACAAGTGTTGAGCCAATGGCGAACACTGGGGCGAATTCGTGCCAATATTGACTCAATGGACGTTGAATGCGATTCGCGCAGAACGGCGAACGAACAAATGGAAAGGAAGCGGTACCAACATACCCTAATTTTCTACAACCCTCCCAGATTCTTCGAGCGTGATGCAAGCGAGGGTGATTCTAAGGATTTTATTTGGCAGATTCGTGCGAATGGGGTCCTTGTTGGGCGTAAGAATTTAGAGAGAAGTAAGCTTTCGAAAGAGAGCAAAGTTATGTAATTATTTCCACTTTTTCAAATGGTTTCATTGTATTTCAAATAGATCAAAGTTGCTAAAGGAACCGAGCATTTAATTCTACCGCTAAAAAAATAGAACCATCAGTTCTTATCACATATGTTTTAAACTACACTAAATGGCGCATCTAATTAAAGAAAAAGTGATAATTATCTATCGTTTCGTTGACGTGAGAAAACTGAGAACGAAACTTGGATCACGATCTGCGTGCTCAAGGGCTGTTAACACTCGTGTTAGGCCGCAGTAGTATATCAATATACACTTGCGATCCCTAGTGAGTGGAGGGGGGGATGTAATTCTAGGATAATTCCAATTTCGAGTGGTGATTTCGCTGCGCAATTCGTGTCGAGGAAGCAATACCTCGAGTTATAAATCGGTAATACTATCTCGAGCACGGTAACGAGAACGAGAATATAACCGAAAATATTCTCGTCGAAATTGTTCCCCGACATTGAAGGAGAGAATGTTTCTGAGAACGAAAATATTCTCGAGAATTTTACAACTCTAGAAATACAATTTGTACGGAAATACAATGTAACCCAAGTAAGCGCTGAGGGTCAATGGTCAGCCGTCATGCGAGACGGCTTGTCTACCCTATAACTGATGTGCTTAAACTATTCCAGCTTGCACATTTGATACAATGCGTTATGAACCTATCATCTATTCTATAATCGAAGCCTTTCCAGGCCTTATTACGCCTTATAGTAGGCACTTCCGTGTCACTATTGATATTTTACGATCCACTTTATGGCAGTCAGGTATATATGCTATATATATTCATCCAAGAATTCGATCTTATTTCAAATTGCTATAGGTCGTAATATATACGATGTAGGTGAGAGTATTTTTCTTATGGATGGCATTCATCCATACTTATTTTTTATGTTCCCTAGATACTTTACACTGTAAAAGATTTCGGGAAATTTCCCTACGTTTTCTTAGGGATTATTCCACATTTTTGTTTAGGAAAATGATTTTCACCAAAATTAGGGAATGTCCCCTACATCTTTGTGAATTAAAAAATGCCTGCTAAATATTGGGAGTTGTCCCAACAAAATGATTGATCTTCCATGTATAAGTTAGTTAAAGTTTGAAAGGTTCTAAATTCCAATCATCATCTATAAATGACGAACTTCTTTTAGGAAATTTTTAAACGACATTTCGAGAATTTACCCTATTATATTTAGGAAATATTTAGGAAAGATCCGGAAAATTTGCGGAAATTAGCGTCCCAACAATTTTAAGGAATATTCCCGAAGAAATTTTTTACAGTGTGGATGTGACAAATTTGCAATGTTTTAAATGTAAGAACGCATAATTTTATGGGTTTTTATTCGCTTCGTTTCAAAGTAGAAATACAGATTATAATTTGTTTCATGTAACAACATTGTATTCATGTTTTCAACTCTCTGTTCATTCCCTATATGTAAATTATATTCTCATTCCGATCAATGGCTCTTCCAGTGGAATTTTCGCCACAATATATACATAGGCTTCTTGTTTGAAAGTCCTACATCTGATTAATCGGAGGCACGCATGGTTTACCGCTGCCGTTTTAAGATAATTACGAAGTTCGGCAAGCTTGCTAGGAACGCGGACGAGGAGACTACGGTCTAGTAATTTGTAAATAGCTGTTAAGAGAAGTAAATCGGGATGAAGAGAAAGAGAGTCGGAGATTGAGTCCGATCAATTCATCGTGTCATTACGTTCGCTTAACGAGAAAGAAAGTGCAAAGAAGTACTAAAAACTTTTCTATCTGACTCCCAGACTTTCTTAATTACGTGCGAGACTCGATTGCTAAAAGATTCTCATATCCATTAGGTCAGTTATAAAATTACTTTTTCCATCGCTCTAATAAAACTTCTAAGTGCCTAAAGTTTCCAAAGTGTGAGGTATTATCCCTTTTATATTACTCCCTTTTATATTATCCCTTTTATATTTTATCTCAGATGCTAATTACTTGAATTATTAAGTGCAGTAATATATTAGCATTTATTTTCGTGATTAAATGAATAAATCAAATCATTCCAATATTAAAACCAGAACACGATCCTAATTAGCTCTTAATTTAGACTTGGTGCCAAATTAACAATTTCTACCGGATTAAATCTCGCCTTTTTACTGTATTATTTTTTCTTTTAGATTTTTCTCAAATTTTTTCTTCCTTTCGCTTCGCTTCTCCCTGTTGGAAAGATTTATAAAACTTCAAACGTCGAGTCGATGATGGAACGAATCGTTGTGCAAGAGTTTCCCTACGTTGAAATTAACGCGGCTCATTAAGCCATGTATTAGCTCATTAAGCAATAAGCCAACCTAGTCGGCTAATTGGCGACAACCTTTACCCTCTTCCGGTTTTCCTCATTCCTGATCGAAACACATCGACGAGAGACCACCCGCCAAACTCCGAACCACAAACGGGTTTCTCGTTAACCTTTGTTTTTTTAATTTTTTTTTTCCATTTGCCTTCTACTATTCCACACGACATATGGCTGGTATACGTCACTTCGAGCGTCACTCTCCACTTGTGCCTCTTCAAACGTGCCCACAGAGTCGTCTCGGAATTTTAACTTCGAGAAGCAAATATTTGAAGGTGATAAAAAATTATTTAGTGGAAATAAATCCTTCGAATGTATTATTATTGTTTTTATTGTCATTATTCAGCTACTACAGAAAATATTAAGAAAATAAATATAAATTTTTTAGATTATTAATTATTTAATTAATGCATAATAATCATGAAGTATTTGCATCCGTATATTCTTTGAAATGACGTGAAATCCCTTAATATTTAAAAAATCTCGAGAAATCCCTTTAAATTCCTGAAAATTTTTCAAAATTTGATGTAATCAAATGTGCTTGGCTTAAAATTGAAAAAATGTTGATTTGAAGGGCCTAAAATTGTTGAATTTCAAATTGGAATCATGTAGTGTTTTATCTTTTTTATATTTGAATATTATTAAAATTTTTAAAGTACACGATCGATAATGACTTTTTATCTTTTTTATGAAACGACTACTGCCATTATATGTGCCCTAGTTCTCGTCAATTATCCTTGCCCCTAATTTTCTGGTAATGTTTGTAAATGAATGTTGATTTTTCCTATGGGCGGAACCAAGGGGGGAAAGTGTATAAAGGGTACAGGTTGCATGCAACGCCTCGAAGTTGCACGTACTAGTATATCGCGTGAGGCTCATTTGCATTGCAAGTGGTATCTATCATCTGAAATTAACACTGTCAGCTATGCTTTTCCGCATCAGTCCGGTTTCGTGTACGCCGTTACGATTAAGTCACCCGGACTAACGTACTTGCCGTTCCTGTTTTCCTTTGCGGCTCTCTTGAAGTTAATAAAAAAATATTCATTCACTTTTTTCGAATGCTGTGTCGCCCATGACGAGCATCTCATTTTTGTTGCGTGCAAATGGAATGTCTACGTGTAGTACAAGCAATCGCCTCAGAAAACACAAACTCTTTTTAAGAATTTGCTACGTTTTTCAAACATGTCGTGTTGAAACAACACTAACCGGAAACAGTCTCGTTTCGGTTACTTGTTTAGTCCTGTTTAATTTGCATATATGGAACTTACGGTTCTTGGGTTGCAACACAATGGATAAGAACAATTTTCACAAACTGACATAGACGAGGAAATTTAATTCAAAATAACTACAAAGTAAAAAATCTAATGATGATGCAAAAAAATTATGTACATCGATTGTAAAAGTTATGTGCAAAATTTTGAACAAATTCGTAAAAATGGAATATACATGCGAAAGCAATATATTTGGGCTCTCGAAATGTCCCAGTGTAAAAAACGAGGACAGGCAGCATATTGCAGGCAGTATAAATAATACGAGAAGGGTTTACATAGACAGCTGCAATGCAGGTTGCACACCAGTAACCGGGTGTATCGTCTACATTTGATGCGAAGCCGCTTCCCCATGTGTAAGCTAAGAAACACTTGGGTGACATTTTCATCAGTGCTTTAATTCGCTTAGACGAGAAATCAGATTTCCCATTGCGTCTAAAAATTATTTCCTGTGAGAGAAATTAAATTCTCAGGGCGGAATACTTTTTTCGCAGAACTGGGTTACATCATACAATTAACTGCTTTGGTAAAAGGAACTTCGTGTATTGTAGAGTCGTAAATTAGTTTTTAATCTGGCTGGCTTTAGGAACAATGTAGGAGTTCATGGTCTGGTATTAAAAGATTTAATTTTTCACGAAAACATTTTACTCAATTTTACTCAATTTAGCTGCAGTTACAAGAAAAAGTTATTGGCGTGAAAAGTGTATCTACTAATTAAATTTTATAAAAGATAAATATTGCTTTTTTGTTTCATGAAACATTTAGTTTTAAAATTAGCATAGAAGAGTGTTCTTATAGGAATATTTTTAAAATTTGTTCTTAAGGATTCTGCCAATTGAATAAATTAATAAGTTAAAGTTAAAAAAATGAAGTTTTTAATTTGATCGATGTTCGATGGAAAGACAAAAAAATAAATCCCACCTTAAGATAGAAAAGATGTCGACGGGACTTGTCGAACACGCAAGTAAAGTATCTCTGCCGTATAATTCCGAGTTTCGTCTTCGTTTGAAGTAACTACTTCCATTTCCAGAACAATTATTTGGTTAAAGTAGTCACGACTACGGATCGAGTACACTCTCCAGTCATGAAGCTCAAAAGTTATGCTTCAACTTTTCCTCCGTGGCTTCATCCCTGCCACCCCTAGCTTTGTACCTGCCTTCTGGCTGAAATCGTTCCCTCCGTAGGCACACACCAGATATTGGATGTAAACGTTTGTTTCCAAACCAGAATATTACTAAACTTTATTACATTTCAAATGAGAATTTCGGCGACAAAGAAACTTTTTTTTTATGTTTAATATATGTAAACTTGGGGTATACATTTGTATCAGTATATTTTTTTGTTTTTAATTTCTGTTTAATTGTTTACATACATGTAAACTTGTAAACCTTTCACTGTAATGTTAGTTGCTATCATATGACCTAATTACTCAATCCAATGCCATGTTCATCCCATTAATAATATAATTCGCATTGGTTCCAAAGTTATAAAGGTCTGGTATGAATAATTCCCGAGTTCACTATCTCTACCTAAAACATATACCACAAACAACTCACAGAAATGAACAAACAATACAGGAATTAAATCAATCCCAACTTTATTAAATAATCATCAGGCGTGAAATAATGATGTTACTGAAAGCAATGCGTTGCATGTTTACATCCGATATGAACTATCCTTAAAATACTAAATAAATTATACCATGATTGCAACAGATAACAAATTTAACTTGCAATTAGTTGTTATTTGACAATTAGTTTCTATTTAACAATTAGTTTTTATTTAACAATTAGTTTCTATTTAACAAACGTAACTAAAGTCTAGTCGTTCAGCAAACGTTTGAAAATTATGTTTTTCGAACTCGTTCGTTTGAGCCCGGTGGCAATGGTAACTCGAGAAAATTCGATAAACTTCGTTGGAAGGAGTTTTCAGCGTTTAAACGTGAATTAGGTGAGTACGATTCGACAAACGAAAGCGCGGGGGTCCAAACACACCGGCTGATTTATAGGTCAATGGTTACAGAGGGGTAGAAACTGGTATCAAGAGAGAAAGCGAATTAATTGCCAGGGTAGCACTGAAAAATACACAAGAGCCCTTTTTCTGCTCTCGCAGTGAAAACATATGTACACATTGTAGATACACCTGTGTAACAAATAACATTCGTGTTAATGTTCCCCGTTTCGATGAGCGTATAAATTCTTGCGACTATCTGCTATCGAGTGCGAATCTGTACAACTGAACTTCATATAACGAGATAACAAAAATAGCTGAAGGTAAAACTGGATATTCAGCAAGGATCTGTTTGTCGATAATAGAAAATAATTTAAACGAGCAATGGCCAATTTCGCGAGGGCAAATCATTTTTATTGCCTCATTCCTGTGTTATGAGCGGGCTCTTTAGTTTTTAACAATCGCGTTAAAATTTTATGTCTTGATGGGAGCAAAGATCGACTATTGCGGTTCAAGAAAAGGTCACTTTTCAAGGGTTAATAAATTTTTACTGCGAATCGTAATCATCTGGTTCTTAATTCGAATGGTACATGCTTAAATAATAAATAATGAATAATAATATAATAGTATTTGCTCAGGTCTTAAACTTTGCCCTCCAAATGAAAATAGCCGTAACTGCAGATCGGGTAAATCACCTGTAACTTTTTCATATCTAAAATAAAATTCATAAAAGCTCTTCTTTCTAGTTAGGTTCATAGTTATTACGTATATCGCATTTCAAAACGCATTTTTATAAACCTAAATAGAAAGAAGAGCTTTTATGAATTTTATTTTAGATACGAAAAAGTAACAGGTAACTTATCCGAACTGCAGTTACCGCTATTTTCATTTAGAGGGCAGAATTTTAGAGTTTTAAATAGGAATAGAAAGTTGGGGTAAAATAATAATCGAAAAAGTATAGATTTAAGAAAACTTTCGCGAAGAGATAATTAATGAAATGGATAGGACGAAAGGGTTATTTGACTAGTAAAAGCAGCGAACGTGCTTTTAGTGCAGCAGGTATTATGAGTTTTTGATTAGGCGGCGATATATATATGGTGTTTACAATGATTTTATCTAGCAGGGTTTGCATGTCACGCAAAGTCTGGTTGAGAGGCGGGCATTGCGAAACCACTATTAATTTACGAGCACGCCTCAATGTTTGTTTAGCGTATTTTGGAATGTATAGAATATTCATGACGTTGCAAGGGATTAAACAGTAGCTGACATGGATTGTTTTTCCTGCATCTCACGCCCACGTGACAAGGCGGAACCAAAGAGGGCTTTTTCATTGTTTGACCTGGGCTTTAGATACTGACTTAAGAGGCGCGAAAATTGAAATCCGCTTAAGTTTTAATTACTTTTATGAGTCTGTGTGTGGGACAGAGTCAACAAAAATATATAGCTTACAGTTACAGGATTTAAGCTCAAATTAAAAAATTACAAGAGAAGGGTTCCTCAATTTCCTGCTTCAACATTTCGTCATAAAAAAATTGTTGTTAATGATAACGCTACGAAAAAAGTGTAAAATTGCTTTAGACTTTTTGCAGTATTTTTTAAACAAAAAAAAATGTTAATAGGTGAAATGGCTACTCGATGGAACGCTGTTTTTTTGCAGGAAGCGTGTTATGAAGAACCTGTCCGTTCTCATGATTATAATCGCGCAAAGCTCTTAATTAAACGATGAAAGCCCCATTTCAGTATAGTTTGCTCAGTTGCCGGACGCCCTGCTACACTTCAACTAAATTCTGGTGCTCGTTTCTTTCATCTTTCATCCTCCATTCCTCTAGTCTCATTATATTCGCGGTACAACTTAGCTTGTTTGTTCCTGCTTTTGCAGGTCAAACATATGTCAAACTTTGAAAAAGTAAAATATGTATAATGCAGGGTAGTGTGTTATTAGATATAAAATTTTAAAGTAAAACAGTTTTGAAATAAATATTTAGTAAATGAAATATCTTTTTAAGGGAAAGATCTACATCACTTATATGAGTGATAGAATTTGTACCATTCATGCCTTTTAAATTCGAGTCTCAACATGTTGAAATTTTGTTTTCTTTCTTGAATATAAGAAAAAAAGCAAACTGATGATTATGAGGGACAGTCGCGTGAAGCAGGTCAAACACGAAACGGATTTCCTGGTCTCTGAAGGGGTTGGTCCTACCTCGCATGGCCGTAATTTATTGAGGTGAACTTCCTGTTTGAAGATGGCACTAAAGGTGAAGAGTCAGGATTCTAAGTCTTGCATACAGAATTATTTTCAATGTAAATGAATCTATATTTTAATACTGTTTCTAGTTTAAAATGCAATCAATACAAAATTTCGTTCACTTGAACGTTCAGAATTTCAAGAACATTAAAAATTTATAAACATAGAAACAGTTTATGAATAGACTAATAAAAAATGATAATGAGGAGATAAAAATATGAAGAGAGAGAAAGATGACTCGACGGGAATTGCAACTCTCACCGGTGACAACGTTGCAGTTTATTTGACAGTAACAAAGTACTGTATCGTAAATTTAAAGTCTTAGTCCTCCTCCAAGACAAGCAATTTTCTTTCATCTGCAGCTTCCAACAGTCGTAATCAAGAATAAATCTTCGCTTATACGCAGTACTGATTAACTTGTAAATAATGAAACGGTATACTAAATATACGCAGTAGTTTTGAAATGGGTTAATCAAAACCTTTCTTGAATCTCATTGTGAAAAGTTATACCGGGCTTTAATAAAAAAACAGGTGCTGTTGGACGAGGTGCTTCGACGAAGTTCGTCTGTCATTATCGTTAACTCGACGAAGCATCAGCGAATTTACAAAATTGAGAGTGTATGTAAATTTGAGAGGCGAACGAAATGTGATCCTTGTTGTAAGGGCCACAAATTATAATCTCCGTAGAAGAAAATTACGGTCGTATATTTAAAAATTAAGACTCTTTCTGTTACATATAACTTGCTCTAAATATTCAAAAATGAAACATTGAAAATTTTTTAGTGTTTTATCAAATTCCGCATTCAAATGTAGAAAATCTGATGCAGAAATGCACAAAGAAAAATTCCTCGAAGATCAACAACTCCGAGAAGTAAGAAGAAACAGCAGTTGTGCAACGTAAGCGGGGATGAAACGAGAAGGAATCTTCCCGAGCTAATTAATCCAGTTTTTCAAGTCAAGCTGTCTTCCAGCGCTTGCTGATCACGAAATACTTTTTTTTTTTTACCTTTTCTGCACTTACAGTTCTGCGTGCGAATTGTTCTCCGCGAAGAACTTAGTATTTAAAGCCTTTCGCATTAAAAGCTAATTGCTACGTGGACAATTAATGTCACCTTTTTGTTCTTTTTATCAATATCGTACAAACTTTTCTTCAAATAAGAAATTCGGTATTCTTTGTATCTCATAATTTATTAAACTGAGATTATACTATATCAATAATTGTTTTCAAATTTCCTTTAAAATCAAGCTTTTAACTTATTGAAGTTTAGAGCATTGTTAATCGATTTTAAAGCAACGTGAGCCAAGATTTCATGCCAGAGTAACGAGTATTCAGAAGTTTAGTAGTTCTCGCGTTGTGATTGTACTCTAAATAAGATTTTGCCTCACGTTTCACAATCGTAAACCTGTGGTAACGACATTACTGGATTTTCTGAGTTTTGCAACTGCGACAAGTTTAGATTTTATTGTGAAACCTCAGAAAACATTTTCGCTCTCACAAAGTATTATAATTTCATCAATTTTAGTCTACTTATATAATTTTATTTAGGGTCTTGGTTCTTAAATGAACTGCCGTAATTGTGACTTATTTTTAAACAATTTTTCTATTTTCTGTATATTTTTTACAATGACTAGAACATTAAATTCCTGTAGTAAGTATCTTCAAAATTGATATAAATGCTAGAATCTACCAATTATTACGCCTTTTCACCAATTCCATTGTTGGGTATTTGCACGTCTCCAAGAATATTGGATTATAAGGAGGACTTTCATCCCCTCGATCGTATCGACTAAAAGTGAAGCCATTTACGATAATCGTGACAATGTAGCTTCAATCGCCTTTGTTCTGCACTTAGGTTAACAGAAGCTAAGACGCATATGGCGTGTACTCAATTTCCTTATTACATATAACTCTATTATAAATTCTGTTAACTCTGTTCAAAACTTTGTACCAACTTCGAATTAGTCAAAGGGCAATTTACCAACTTCGAAGTGTTCTGGACACCAATAGAATGCACTGAAAATAAAATTTTAGGAGTTTGAAATATAAAGTGTAAACCAGAATTTTAGTTTCAAGCCGCGATAAAAATTCTGTCCTGGCTGATACAGTCTTCGAATAAATCTGACAAGCAAATATTTTCTTGGAAATAACGTCTCTTTTCTGACGATATTACACGATTGAGGGAGTAACACATCCGGCAGAAAATATATCCGTTGAATTCCGTAGATTCGATTTCTTGGCGCGAATACAAGCTTTCTAGATGAAATTGATCGTTGAACTGAATCGTCGTAGTTGCTTCACTGGTGTATGTACAAAACGACATACATATATGTACAAACGACACATAGAGGTTAAGCCTCTCATGGTCGAGTGTCTATCCTAGAAATTTAATGTCGGAGGTGCGATAAATTCCAACGCTGTAGTCTCGCGCGATTAATGCGTTCCGGATAATCGATGTGATCCTGCTTTTCGATTGTCGAGAACAATAAACGCGAATTAGGAGGCGTTAACGTGCTTAATGGTTAATTTTCAATTAAGTACACGTGCCTTCACTAGAACAAAGCTGACATTCTTCCTTTCTATGTTTATTCTAAAAAAAACGAAATGGTACCTATTTATCCATTGTAAAATATTTATTATACAGAAGTAAATTCTCACAATATATAAGTATTTTAAATACAAAAAATATTGCTTTACACCAGAAAAAGTTGCACAGTTTCCATTCATTTTATACATTCCACTTGAAATGATTTCTTACATTATCTTGCTTAATACATAATTCAATTCATTACTCACGTGTTCAACATGAGCAGAAAATTTACTTCAGCCAGCATACATGTTCATTCGAAATTACATTTTCGCCTCAGTGTTTAACTACATAGTCCAGTCGAGCTCGACGTTCGATAAAAAGATAACTTTGATTTAAACTGCAGCTTTTGAAACCAACAGAGAAAATTGAAATTCTCTGCGAAAATGCACGTATGCTAAAAGTAACTCGGTAATTTATGCATTCGATGCTCAACTGCTTTTTCGTTATAAATCTCCTTACAAAGACGACATTCTCTATTTGGAGACCCGAAGAATTTCATTGGCCGATTTACACGATTTTGCACTTCGACTCTTGCATTCGTTTGTCTCCGCGTCCTGACAACTCGCTGCAAGTCGACACCTCTACGGCAACCCTATATAGATCGAGGTGCAAGTGGTTCTTACTCGAAACCTTCGTCATTCGTATTTTAAAAACTCTGCAACAATTTGCTGAAAATATTATAATATATGTTAATTACTAGAATTTTTCATTTAAAAATATTTTTAACTGACTTGTTAATAAACATATTTTCTTTTTCTTTTTCAGGTAAGTTGAAGCTTTTACTTGGAATAGATCTTGAGTAAGTACTTTTATTCTGAATTAATTCAAAGCAGAATTTCTGAGAAAAACTGCTTTTCCAACTCTCTAGGTGTTTGTCAGGAAGAGTTTCTGGGTAGTTTAAGGTTGTTGTCGAACTGCTGGCGTCAGATGATATTACTGTTCGAAGGACTCGATTCGTTTGGCTCGTAAATAAAGTTGGCTACTGATTTTGGAAACGTGGAGAAGAAAGCATTCAAGAGGGAGTTTATGCGTATGGCTATAGATGTGTACATAAGTCTGGGCTATCTGTCTCAAGCAGCCACTCCGCCTCTTTCTCTTCTCGAGGCAGCAACAGCAGCATCTCTTGAAGAAGGGCATTGTTTTATTCCGACCGCGTAGCAGACACTCCTCATCCTCTCTCTTTCTGTCTTTGCACCTTGCTGCCTCTCCCCTCTCTCTATCTCTTTCTCTAGCAACCACTCTCGAAAATTTACCCCCTTGGTTCATGGGGACATGATCCAAGCGTCTTCTCTGCCTTCTCCACTTTTACTTTCGATAATGGTACAACTTAATGATCCTGCCTTGATATCATTGGGCTTCTAACCTCAGGGTGTCTACCGGGTCTGGAAACCTTGAAAACACTGAGCATTTGAATGATAAAGTGTATGGTGTAAAAGCTGAAAAAGATTGGATGTCTGACAGAAATTGCACAAGTATGCAGAAAATTGATGTTTCTGCATACTTGTCCAAAGGAGTGGAAGGGGATTTAATAAATAAACAACCAAATTAAAAGGGAAAGAAACTCCTTTCCATAGTTCAAAAACGGAGTAATAACCATGATCGAACTCTTGGTGAGAAGTGTCACGTCCGTGCGACAAATTACAAATTACAGTTTGTAAGAAAAAGTAACTTTTGTAATAAGTTCTCTTTCGGCTTTATAAAAATCAGATACTCTTGGCATTCATACACTTACTTATAAATGTTATCCATGCCGATAGGTCCGATCATACGGATAGAGGTAAAGAGCAGGGGTTCGATGCAATCTTTTTCGGCAAATATTTTGCAGACCCCGGTTTAATATGTGGAAAAGCTCGCGCCGGCTGCATATAGGCGACCTTGCCCGGTTTATTGCCAGTTGTTATTTTCGGCTTGCGCCAGGAAAATCGAAAAACATAAAAAAAATGGATAACGCTATTAACTCCGAAACTACTCACCGACGCGACGGTTGCCAAACTTATAGCGAGACACGGGCAAATATTTCTGTGGAAAATTTTATAGGTTTTATGTGAGATCTTTCCTATTGATTTCCATTAGTCTGAATGGTAGCAAACAATTTTTACATAGACTAGACAGTCTGAAGTTTAAATCCCCACTATAGTAATTGTTATGATTTATTAATGAATTATCTCTACTTCCGTGTCGCGAATCAGGTTTTTTTAAAAGTATATTACGGGAAAATATAAAGGAGGTTGCGAACCATTAAAAGCGAAGTAGGAAAAAGCGCTTCAAAGAGTGTCTCAGGTACATGGCTATTCTGAAGATGCCTCTCGTATTACGAAGAATAGCAGACGCTCAAAGTGGGAAAGCAATTACGAGTCATGTCCAGCCCTAGAGAGTCTATTACTGTACCTGTATCAACGACTCTTTTTACCTCAAGTTGAAAAACAAATGGAATGATCGCGTACGAAATTAAACATCCTGCTTGACGGGTCTTCTGTAATTAATCTTATAATTAGAGTAGCGCACCAAGGGAAATTAGGGAGTACCGGCAAAGTTGGGTAGTTTCAACCTTACCAGTTTCGCCTTCGGGTCTTTCCCTTCGTAAATTTATTTCATCTTGTCAGAATCCCATGTCTATCCCTTTTGAATTATTTCATGTAATGCAGATTTACGCACATATTCATTAATGCTGCTCAATAATCAAGTTCAATTTCAACACAGAGATGGAGATTACATCGAGTTACTCAGTTACTTTTAATATTTTACAAAAAATTGTAGTTTGATACAATTAACGTTACAAAAAATAATAGATAAAAGTATCTCGTTACTTTCGAACAATTCTTATTAAGAGGCCTTTATTTTTTTTACAAAAGGTAAGTCATTGACGTCTCTGGTGCGACAAGATTGTCGATCGTTGGCTCGTCGCGACAGGGATTACCCTTCGGGTCGTCGGGGGTTAACTTTCTCGATAACGATAGACCATTGGTCACGCGACACGGCCATTGAATCCATTCGTTCTAAGATTTCTTTTACGAATTCTCTTGTGCTTTTCTTGTCTCGAACATTCAACTGCATGAACGCGCATGACGCATGATCGAATATCCGATTTACCACAATATATCAATTTCACCAGTTCCAATTCGTTGTCTAATAAAAGAAAATTTGTCATTTTTAAGGTTTCTTTGGGGTGAAAAATTGGAAAGAGACTGTGGTAAACGGAGGGGGACGATAGAGTAGAGCAGGTTATGAAGGCGAGTTAAAAGAGGAGGTTGGACAGAGAGGGAAAAAAGGGATGAAGTTAACTGATATTGTTAAAAAAAAGTTGTCTTAAAACAAAGTGAATGAAGTTGGTCACTTCTTCGATTATGTTTACTAGAAAAGGATTCGTATTTGGTCGTATTTCATTATTTTTGCAGTTTGAATAAAGCTAACAATAGCCTTCTTGATTGAAACACTATACCTTGTTATCGTTCGAGCAATTCTGACCTTACCATGACTTTATCCTCTAATTAGGAGACGTGCTTATATCACCAGGTTATCAAAGTCTCTTGAAACTACCTGTTCACGATATTATTACAAGAAAGAATTATAAAAGTTGAAGAAAGAAAAGCAATGTTAAGAGTGAATGAAATCTAAATCAATGAAAACTTCATGTTACTCTCTAGCTGTACGTGTAATAATTTCTTTCAAGAAATATTACCTAAGTTTCTATTATATAGCAAGCATATTGTAACTTTCTTCCTTCAATTTGCCCGAGTGCAAAACCATTACGTCTGCGTTGTAACGCACAAGGTATGCTAGGAAGTTTCAAAAACTTCGAAGTGAAATATTGGTTGCTTGGTTCCTTATGAAGTTTTGAAACTGATAGTTGGATTCCTTTTCAAGAGGAGGTCAACTTCTTTTAGAAGATTTTCAGCTTCCTTTTCAAACTGGTGTCGACAAGCTACAATGCGGGATGTTACTCTGATGTGAATTCCATCGGATTGAAAGTACATCTGCAACAGAATCAAATAAATTAAAAAGTAATTACATTTAACTCAACCGAAAGAATCAGTATAAAGAGGTGGATCTCGTACATTAATTAGGGCGTTCTCTCCAGGTGCCAGGGTGCAATTTGTGAAGTAGTAAAGATGTAGGATTGCACGCAAGCATGTTGCTCGACACATCGATCATAATCTCACTGTCAGGTCGTCCTATCCCTCCTGCAAGGCAATGCTATTTGTAACAGTAAAGTACAAAAAAAAAAGCTTAGGAGATGAAAGTATAGAAAAACTCGGCAAGATAAGAAAAAAGAACAAAAAAAACAACGAGTTGCAATGAGGAGGTACAGCAGATTCTAATGGTTGTAATGTGAGCAGGAGAGTGGAAATAAAAGCCAAATGCCATAAAACCATTGATAGAGGTCATTTGAGTCGGTCGTTAATGGCAGTGAAAAATAGCTAGAGCCAAGCTAACTTTTCTCTCGCTTTCC
This sequence comes from Synergus magnus, assembly GCA_032275165.1. NCBI lineage: Eukaryota > Metazoa > Arthropoda > Insecta > Hymenoptera > Cynipidae > Synergus > Synergus magnus. Next base: position 16,308,181 of record JAUESH010000024.1, read on the forward strand.
TCTCAATGGTTCCATGCCTCGTGTTGTGTGGCAGCTGTGGCCGAAGACCTGCGAATATAGTAGAAAAGTGCCCACTAGGATGTTCAATGCAAGCGGTTGGCAAGAGAAGATTCGAAGATTGTTGGCAGAACTTTAGCGAAAGTGCTGGTAGTAGTGTAAGTCGCAATATTAGCTGGGTTTGTAGAGGTGTATTAGTATTAGTGATAGTGGTAGAATGAAGAGCGACCATGTGTACTCTCTTAACTCTCCGCTGAGGTTTCGAATGAGCCTCATTTCAGACCATCACTTGGACAAAGTGTGTACACATCAGGTTCAGTCGCCAGCGCGAGTCGGTCTCAAACTAAATGTTTCATAGTTGGTTTCCATACCAAGTGAATCTAAAACGTCTCGATGTTCTCATTGCGAAAGAAGTTTCTAAATTCAATGATTAAATATTCAAATATTTAACGAGATGATTCTTTTATTAGTTTTCAAAATATATTTAGACACCTATTTTCATGTTAACCTTCCTCTAAACACCATTTTTCGAGAAATATCGCCCTATAGATTCTGAACATTCCTAAAATATGCCATACATTGGTATTTCGTGGAGATATTCTCATATCAGAAATTCTGAGAAGAGGTTTTGGTCTGGAAATAATGCCAGTGGGAGCTGGAAAATTTGTGACTTCATAAATGTGCATATAAATTTTGAAATTCTTTCCATTAAGCATTTTTTATTTCGTCATCAAGGAGAATTATGCAATTCTACTTTTCCACTGAGTCTATGTATGAAGGTTTGAATTTAAAAAATCAAATAAATTAACTCGCGCAACTAACACAAAATTTTCTGAACATGTGTAAATCTTTTGTATAAATGTGTTTATATAAATTAAATGAAAACCAGGAGAGATTTTAGGATATTTGTTTCCTCTTTTTCAAATTAAAGTCGCTCTTTCAAATACAACTTTTTCGCGTGTTGAAATATGAAAACAGGTTCTTCTCTTATTACATGGTGTATAAGAGAGAAAGACAAATACGAGCTAAACATTATTGACTTCCTTCTTCCCGGATACGGTATGGAGTACAGAAAACTTGATGTCGCCGTATGTAAATTACATAGCTCACAACTCCAGAGTTGCCTTGTCAACTCACCTTGACAGACAGGTGACCGACAAACAGTGGGTGGGCGTTGGACGATGTGTCCCCTCACAATCGTATTTCGAATAAAATGTTAAGTTACGACCCTTCTCCAGACAGGAGAAGTTGACTTTAAACTACAAGTTAGACACATTATGACTAAACAGTTCTTTAAGTCATGTGAAAACGTACTTCTAATCGGCAGTTAGAAAACGACTCTGGATCCCAGACACCGTAAACGTTTCTACTTTATTATACCGACTCGCGTTACTGTGAACGCGACCGTTAAAATTCATGCAGATTTAAATTTATATTCTTGCTAGAATTACTCCTGACGCAAATTTGCGAGTTACGTCATCAGAGCAAAATAACCTCGCTTGAGGGTCGCTTTAATCTCGCTCTTTTTTCCCTGATGACCACCACCCTTCTTCGAATTAGCTGTCAGATAATACAATCTGATTTATTAGCTGTTCTTGTTTTGCCTTGGATAGTGAATTTTTTTTTAAAGGTATAACAACTTTTATCGCGGTTATTGCCACGTGGCAATAATTTACAATTACGCGGCTTTATAGCAGACTATAAAGATATGCGATGCGTGTCGGTGGTTGCATGATGGCCGACTTGGAATTTTATAGTCATAACTGAAATCCGCATGAAAGACTTATCCGCAACATGTCTTGCTCGACTTTGCCGCTCATCTGCTACCGGCTCGAAAAATTCAGATTGCCCACTCTGCCCACTATATGTGATACATTTATTGCAGCTGGATGTAGCTAACGAACTGCTTACATTGCGGCACAAAAGCTGACGCAGTTTCTTTTATTGGTAATGGCCAGTATCATCAATAACGTTTGCTGAATCCACATGGGCTCGTTCGTTCTACGATTCATGACTCTACCGTAATTAGGGATGTAAAGCTTCCTTATGCATTTCGTAAATCACTGAAAATATGGTTTATTCCAATGTTGAGTCTCTTTAATGGATTGTAAAGTTGGTTTATATTGAGTATATTATTTTATGAGAATATATAGAGTAACATGATATATTCAAGTTATTATATATTTATTCACTATAAGTTGAAGTATAATTATTACATTGCGAATAAAAAGATTTCTGGATCAAAATTAACTTCACAATTTACAACTTATAGTCTGCCTGCATAGCACACACAATTTTCCATGAACATTCCTCGAATATTCCAATGTAAGGTTCCGGATATTTCCAGAAATGTTACAGGAAGGGAATTTTCGTAAGGAATTTCCGTGGAAGATTGTATTATAAAATGTCAGGGAATATGTGGCGGAAACTTTCCCGGAAGATGAAGAAGGTTGGTTATAAATGTTTCGTCATTGCATGCAATTTTAACGAAACATTTATAGCCAACCTTCTTGACTTTCCAGGAAAATTTTCGGCAAATATTCCCTGAAATTTTATAATACAATCTTCCACGAAAATTCCTTACGAAAATTCACTTAAGTTTCCGGGAATCTTCTGGGAACATTTTTCGGAATATTTCAAACCTTCCATTGGAATATTCCAGGAATGTTCACAGAGACTTTTGTGCTATACGGAATGAAAATAGACTGATTGAAAGAAAGTAGTAATTTATGCTGTTCTTTCATTAATACATGATCTTAAACTAATATCGATTTTCACTTTAGCTTGAAGGAGTAAATATATTACTATTGACAGTTCAAGAAACAGTAAATTGGATTCTATCGACAGATCGCTTTGGTATATCACATAGATGCGTTGGCCATCTGTTGTACACAAGGGACATTCTCAAATGTATTCCATTCCGCTGGTTGCATAAAAATTCATAAAGAGCTTGCCTCTGCATTATTCAGCGGAACACAGGTACCCAACGACGTCGGAACAGTGGAAAGCATGGAATCATTATAATTTTGGTGGTTGGCATTCGTATGCTGTTGGTAAGTCTCCACTCCACTGCGACCTACGTGACTCTACTCTGTTTCGCCTGGTTGCTATAATTTTCCTCGCATGTGGGGTACCGACCCTTTCGTCCTTGTTCACTAACGCTTACGAGGATTCTCGCATTATTGAATATTTTACAAACTGCTTTTCTGCAATCCAATTCAGCACATCATCCATGACCTTGCAAAGTCGATTAAATATTATTTGAAATTATTATTGAAATATTATTATGAAATATTATTTCTAGAATGTCACCTTTTAAAGCTTTTTAGTTTCTATTTTATACCTCCTTAATGATACATGTAAAGGGAGATGAAACGAGACAATGATCTTCTTTACGCAGCGGTAAACTTTATGCTCGCTTTATAGTCAGGTTCAAATAGAAGAGGTATTAAATTCAAACCATTTATTGACGAGGGTCGAATTTTATTCTGAAGAATATAATCTTAATCGCCTCGCGAAATCGGATTGGCCAGGGTCGCCTCTTTTGCGTCCCGAGGAAAATCGTTTTTTTTTTAGTGCTGACGCTTCTAACTGAGAATGGTCCATTTTTATATATGAATTCCTCTTCCAGCGATTTTTAAAGTAATCGTCCATCTCATTTTATTTCTTGAGTGATTACAAAATTATATAAAAAATTTTCAATATTTTAATCTCAACGTCTGAACTTTTACCACTAAATTCTTTTAGGAAATTGAAACTTTTTTCAGAGGAAAATTTATGGAACAAAATGTGACATGAAAACTTGAAGAAAAATTGCTGGGGGTAGATGAGGAGGACGGGGTCTGACAAAGGGGCTAATTATTTCCCACACCCTCTTATTCATCGAGATGGTGTGGAACATGAGTGTAAAATTGATATTGATTTTTCTTAACACGAATGGAGTCACGTCCGAACTGTCAAATCTCTCTCGTATATCGAGGGTGCCAATGAGTGGTGTGGAAAGCAACTTGAAGCTCAGGGGGTGAGTCTAAGGGGTGAGAAGAAGAGGAGCCACTTAGAATTCCGAGCGAAAGAGCGAGAACGCGTCGGAATTACATTTTAACGGCATCGTTTGTCAGAAGTGGCCAAGATTATTAGGTTTACGAGTGGCCTCTGCTCCTCCAACTTGGCGTGGCTGCCGGCCGAGCGGATAAGCCATTGAGGGATTTCTCTCCCGACCTCAGCACTCGACCTTCTCTTGCATTGACATCGGCTCAAAGAAAAGGCTTCAGGCTATCGAGAGTTTTGCAGAATTATTATTCTTGCGAATTAAATTTTTATAATTATAAAATTCTGCATACAAGGCTAGAAGCTTTATAAAAATAATATTTTTTCGATATGAGTTTTAAAATAATTGAATTCATTTAATAGAAAGTAACTTTCAAAGGCTTTCATATAAAATGTTTTTTTTTTTCGCAAATCGAAATTCCCTTTTTTTACACGCAACATATTTTTTTACTAGTCAAACGTTTTTTCGTCACAATATGCATCATGTCTATTAACGCCTTTGATGCTCTAGAACTCGAATCTGTACAATCGGAGTAAATGGAAATGATTGAAACTTTTTAAACGACAAGAGGACGCTGTAGGTTGGTGTATGAACGGATTTGAAATGTTTGAAATGTACACTGGAAAAAATGATTGGAAGCCCCAAGCAATTTACTGGTTAAACAGAAATTGTGTATTGATCAACGAAAGTGATTTGACGGATATTGTTTTTTCAATTTTGTGGTTTACAATGGATTCAAAAATAAGGATGGAGTTTTCATGTAAATTAAATACCATATAACGTTTTAACTTTTTATTTCATTATTTGATAAATCGTGCGGAAAAAATTGAATTGACTGTAAATTCTGAAAATTCTACGTGCTTTTGGTTGGAAATGAATGTAAATTTTATTTAAAGTTTCCTGCGGCAACTTTGCTTCTCTTTACTTTTATCAAAGGGCCCCAATGAACAAACATAAATGACCATTTAATATAGTTAATTGCATGTTCCACTTTAGATTCAAATTATGGCATTATGTATTTTACGGTAAATTAAAAATTTATTACATATTATATGTATTAAATAATAATTGAAAGAAGTCTATCAATTTTTAATTAACCTCTTTTTACTGCCTCTGCCAAAATAAACATGCAATAAATATCAGTCTAAATTACATGGAAAGGTACTTTTGGGGTCATGGTGGGTATAAAGATAATAAAAATTTAAGTCAAGAGGGGAAAGATAATAAATATTTGTAGAGGGTTCAAACCAGAAAGGTCTTCAGTTATACAGAAAAAATTTCAGGGGCTGGAACGTCTTCTTCGAGTTATTTCATGTTCTAATTTAATTCATGGATTCATTTATTTAAACTCAAATCTCAAATTGAAATGTTTATTTAAAAACAACTTAAAATTCAAATGACAATAAAAACCAATTATGTCATGTAGAGTGTATTAGTAAAGCTTATTTAATTAGCCAGAGCTAATTATTCTATCATAAAAATACTTCATTGTCGGATTTACTCTGTATTCTCCTGGAAACTAAAGTCCATTAAAGCTCATGGATTTAAGTGTAATTTCTTTCTGCCTCGTCGTTAAACCTTATTGGCGATTTGAGGATTAAGTAGCTTATGAACTTTACTGCAATTTTCCATAATAATTCACCGTGGCAAAAAATCTTCTCTTTTCATCCACCCAGCAAGGCAATCACCCTTCCTTCTTAACTTTTATTGGGGAATCTTTTTATCCATGTTCAGTGAGGCGTGCGACCATTTTAAAATTAAGGGGAACCTCGTTTGCACGAGGCAGCTAACGTCCAATAATGTGGTCAAAGCGAGAAAGTAAAAGACAAGAATGGCGAAGAGGGCGCGAGAGCCGCGGGTGTAGCTAGCGACAGGCAAATTCAAGTTAATAGCGCAATAAAAGTTGCTCCAAAGCAATTTCACATTCCGCCGGCTGAATTACACACTCCGCAAGATTGTGCGAGTTGCCTCTTTCCTTTGGTTTGTTCTCGTTCCCTCCTCAGAATCCTCTTTACAGACTACTGTTGTCCCACCCACGAGGTCGCTATAGGGTTTTATATGTGGACAATTTTATGTCAAAAGTCCTGATTCGAATACATTAGTTCATCACCTATTAATTAAATTAATCTACTCGTAAAAAATAAACCTTAAAATGAATTATCAGCTTTCTTTTCGCTAAAAAATTACGTTTATAATTGTGGAAATGCAAGTGCCCATATACGCAAACGCCATATAGAGAGGGGCAAAGCGGAGGTCGTTTGCGGGAAGGACTTCCGCCTCTGTGGCGACCTGACTTACAACGACCTAAGGACAGAGTTGCCATCGAGCGGGGGAAATGGACGCTCGGAACCGGGTGTGAAAATATCCCAACTTATCGGTCCGCTGGATCTGCCATTCGGTACGCTATTCTCTTATCTTTTTACGACAACCTATCTCTTTACTGCTCTTCCCAAAATGGCAATGCTTATGGAAAGAGAAAGTCCGATCGAGCGTTTAGCGTCAGACAACGCGGGAACACCCCTAACATAAAGGAAAAAAGCTTTTATTCCAGGCTCTGATTCTGATCTAGACGGTGACAGAGTTCTCACTCACTCACTATTATCTCCCCTACATACAGGGTGTCCCCCGAGTTATATTGTTCTTTATAGGGGTAGTTAGAAAAAAATAAACAAAAGGCCCATAACATTTTTGGGTCTCATGCGGGTTTTGGGAATTACAAAGGGTACAAGTTTTATTGTACGTGAACCATCCAGCGAGTGTGTGCGGGCACAACACTGCACCCATAAAACTTTAATAAAATTACAATGCTTATTACCAAGTGATAATATCGGTAATTGTTTATAATATTTTGAGTGTAAAGGAATCAGAAAAAGGTTGAGGAAAGTAAAAAATGTTGATCGTAACATAATTATGAAGTGATTGAGGTGGGTAGGAAACGAACACTCCTCCAAAGTTTCATCATTTTCTACCACCGAAAAAAATTCAAATGAGGTAGACGATTTTTCGTGAGCGTTTCAGAGAAGTGTTGCTCGCGATTTCGGGTGACGGAAGAAGTTAAAATATACGACGGTTATCCTTGCTTGCCGGTCCTCCTTTCCTTGAATTCGAGCACGATTGCTACGAGATCGCAAAGCGGGCATGCTGGGAGGAATATTTATTGCCGACACCTTATCTTTGTAAAGAAGGAAGAGGGCGTGAATTCCTCGCTTGCATTTCGTAAGCTTTGCTCTTTGTCTTCCTAGATTTTTGGTGTTGTTTTTACACGATCACGAACATCTTATTCGATCAGTATCAATTTATCACACACTTATGACGGATATTTTTCTTTAAATCACATATTAGGTTTTTTAAAATTGAAGGGCTTCGAATCCAGAGCTTTTTAAAGCAAATATACCTGTTAAGTCACATTTCTCCTAATTTTCTTGAGCGCCAATTTACTTTTTCGCCACAATATAATTAGGTCACGTAAAACTGCCAATTATCGAAGTATTGGAGAATAAATATTGAAAAAATGGTTTTACATCCTTGAGCTTGTTTCGTACAAGCGTGATACGAGGTGAAAATCCGGTGAAGTGTGAGTGAGAAGGGTTTACCGAGGATATGAGGAAATTTCCGCTGCATAATGACACAATTAAAGGGAGTAATGCGACACGTATGCCGCACAATGTGGAAGGCGGTAACCGTAACGGGGTTAACTTACACGCATGCAGAGTACATAGAGTCGACAAGAGGTATGGAAAGGGCTTTTGAAAATTAACTGTAAATTGAATTTATGCCGTAATGCAGTTCCACTTAACATCATCAATGTCATTGTTGAAGAAACGTGTTGTATTCGTTAGAAAATGATTCTCCTCGGTTGTTACTTCTGCCTTATAAGAAGGGTGCAATTTTAATGAAATCTTCTCTTGCCGTGTATAAATTTTCTGTAGCCCCAGTTGGGCCCAGATCGGGGGGTTTCAGACCGGGAACGAAACACTCGGCCCGATCGGAAATCGAATTTTTATCACCGATCTGGGTCCGGTTTGGAAATTGTTAATTTTATTTACGATCAGAGTAGTTTTCTCTAGATATTTTTTTAACTAGAAAGTGAAAATCTGTTTCTTTCTATTATTAAAACTCTTTTAATCATCAACCTTTTTTTGCTTACGACAATCGAATTACAGTATCGACATATGGTTTGGCACATGACATGCAGGTTCAGTGAAATCACCAGAGAACTCTTTAATCGTTAAAAGCCAGACGAAGCACCGTTCGCAATTAATGATAATCGATAAGTGTCATATATAGGTGGATTTAGTCAGTGAGTGCTTGGGCAGTTTACATCGATGGACAGCGTGCATTTAGCATAAGCGCTATGCACAAGCGACCATTAAATTACATCCATTACCAGTAATCCGCATAATCCAATGTTTGTTTTTCCATTTTAGAGTTTTAACGAGAGCGTTACTGTTGCTCCAATTGACTTTTACTCCTTTGCTTTAAAGCCGGCATTACAAGTAGCAAAATGTAATTGATTTTGAGAGGATTCAAGTGAATGGAAATTAGATTTTCGTATTTTGCAATATGTTTCCAGAGTCCCTAAAGTGTCAACTTATCTAAAGTGTCAAATCTCTCTTAACCGCAGGAATAGGTTCACCTTAGCCTCACATAAATACCCTTTCTTCTTGGCCTCAACCTGCAACCAAAATTCGCATCCTTCAACGTCGTGTCTGCTTACTCAAAGTAAAGCAGAGTCGCCGGATGGTTTCCCCGTCACAAAACTGGAATCGTTCAATTAGCTTAAAATCCAGGGCGCTGGCGAGAGTGTTCTTATTAAGAGCAAGCTAAGAGGATTTCCCGAGATAGGTAGTCGGTGCGGTAACTATAGCCAACTACAGGAGAAGCATGAGACTGAGACCCTCGCGGCCTTCCAAGTGGTTAGACGCTTCTACAGTTCCGGTTTTAGAAGAGAAGAACCACCTTCATAGTCCGGAGGCAAAGAGCTGAGTCTTATATAGCTACGCAGGAATATATTTCTTCCCCTCAAAAGCAGTCTGCGGTAAACATTATCCGCAGCTTAGAATTCTTTATGTAAATTTTTAGCAAAACAGTTGTGAAATTTATAACTAAAGCTGCGACTAGGAAGAGCAGAGAAAGGTGGGGAAAAGTAGAGACACGGAAATAGATAAGCGACTAAGTGAGCTTTTCCAACTTATTGTCGACACACACCAAGGGACTATGTGAAGGCGTCTATGGTGTTTCCAACTGTGTTTTAAAGCGGCCGTTAGACTTTATTGGTTACACCAAGCCTATCACGGAAGCGTTGCAATCTCCTGAAGGGTTTCATTTGGCAACTCTGCAGAGCTTACGGTTCGTTGATTCTCCGCGAAAGCTCAAACTATGCTAGAAAAACTGCACTACAAAATTTTTGTAATTAAGTTGCAGTGAAATGAATATAGTTGATTAATAATACTTGAATAGAGTACTTCTTACTTGAAACAATTAAAGTGTACTTAGTAATTAGAGTCAGAAGAGCGAGTGAATAGAATAGTGAAAAGTGAGTAGTCGAGTAGTCCCATATAAATGAATTTCGTTACACGCGAAATCTTAAAATATTAAATGTTGTCAATTGTGTTGAAGATTTTATGATGTAGTTAAATCAGTAGTGATTTTGCGGTGCAGTGGGTCCGTAATTATTCGAGATAATATTTGATGTTGAAATGGCAAGTATTTGTTGTTTGGTTAACCGAATTCTGGTTTTGGACGCTAATGTGGTTTTTCGTTTCAGAGAAGATTACCACCGATTCACAATTCTCTAATTATTTAACTTCAAAAAAATATATAATCAAATGTATCAGCCTCTCCTTTGCGAGAAATCATTCTTATCCGAGTAAAAGTGATATGACAATTTAGTGAAGTTGTTTTTTAATTTGGTTATGTGTAAGAAAATGTATTCTGCACTCGAGGAAATTTATAATTACGCCTTAACGTATGTTCCAAGTGTTAAGGAAACACCTAATGCATTTTCTCCTGGCGTGGCCTATGGCTTACGGACTCCAAGATACTGCCGCCTTAATTGTTCTAGTACAGGAGTTGTGTTTGCAATTACTGTAGGAATGCTGAGCCGACATTGTGTAACGTTTCGCAGGTCGTGGGGCTAATATGAGTGGCACAGGGGAAATCTGCATCCCACCCAGTATCTCGCAGTGAGAAATGATCTTTAATTACGGCCTAGGAGCAACCGAATGCACTATATCGTCCTCTTCTCTCTCCACTTACAAGCATCGTGCATAAAGTGCTCAAACCCCTTTCTTTTCATTCTGTTATTGCCTATGATAACACCTCGAAGTATTTATACGAGTTCTCCAGACACGAACGCCTTTATTACGATGTAATTTGACGAGAAATTGGTACCTACCAAGATTGAGAGATATGAAGAAATATTTAAGCGTGTCTATCCATATTAATCGTTTGATATTAATAAGAAAAATGTCGGAAATAAAAATATTCAGTGCTGAAGATAAAACTAAATCTTTTCATTTTACAGAATGTCGCCTCTAAATATTTTTTTAACTATTGCTGGTCATCCAGTAAATAATTCCATATTTTGTTTCAATGACTTCTCGACTTGGTTTGAAGTTAATTTACTTAATATAATAAGATACAAATTTTTTGCAAGATTAACTCTCTTTATTAGAATTTCCTACCTCAAAGCTTCTTTGGTACTTTCGTAATAAAAGATGAAAATTAACATTTTAATTGAAAAGGAAGCTACTTTGAAAGAATAGTTACAGTACAGAAGTGGTTATTGATCTCTCCTCTCTAAAGGGTAGGCTATATTATATGTATGTAAAGTTTATTCTATAAGTGAAGCACGACTGTTTAATATAAATTTTGATGATGTTTATCATTCATTTATTGAGGTTGAACTGTAAATGAAAAATTTATAAACCTGTGAAATTTACTTCCGATTTTTTTGTTCATTCTGAATCTGTTGGAGATAACCATAGTGGTACATTTATAAGAAGCGGAGAAAGAACAAAACCAAGAGAAAGAGGACCTCTGTGGGAACTAATCCTGCCCAGTGGTACCTCGGACAAAGTTTCTTCAACTATTCTGAGTCGTGGTTTAGTTTCTTGGTCGCGTTTTCCGTGGTTGACTTTATGTGCGCAGGTTCTTATCGTAATATATACGACCTCTTGCAAAAGACACAGGGCTATTCTGGGTTCTTACATATTAGAGGAATTTCTTAGCTAAATATGAACAAGAGATGTTTCTAAAGCGGATTACATAATAATTTTGTTAACCTTGCAAAAGCTCAAAACATTCTCCTATTTTTTAATTATTAATCATTGAATAACAACCCAGTGTTTGTTACTCAAAAGTGAATAATAAAAATAATTATTCATCACAATAATTCATTACAATGACTTGCATTTCTATCAGATCAGAGAAATGACTTACGTAAGTAAGATTTCCTCCTATAAAAGTATTTTGTCTGAAGAATACTTTATGCTTTCTTTGTAAATAACGTTGTCTATCGCCTAAAGCACTTTACTAGAATACGATACGAAGCAAATATTGACGGAAGTATTTAGTGTCTCAGTTCTCAAAATAATAATTAATTTCAATAAGAGAATGGATTTTCTCTTCCTTGCTCTAAAATATGAAAGCAAAAAGTGTGTCATACTTTATTAAATAGTCAAATGATTTATTTAACTAAAAAGGAGAATCAATCATTCGTGTTCTTCGCAATTTTCCTTAGCATAGGTCCTGGTTGATTATATATTTTCCGGATAAGATCACACGAAAGCATCGCGGGACGAAAAAAATACCGTTTCGGTGGAAGCGCCCATGTTTATATTTACACACTCATAAATAATATACAAGGTTGATGGAAGATTGTGCAAGTACCTTGGAATTAACAGTGACCTAGCATGAAAACTTTACTTTCCTTCAGACATGTATAACAACGTCACATGGCGTGGGTGGTCTCGACTGCGGGGAAGTTTCGGGCTGTATAAACAGAAGCGTGAACTGTTCTCCTGGTGTGAAACATGACGCTGGCGTTAAAGCGGTATCAGTAATTACCACCATGTTGGCAAACAAAGTCGTCCAGGTTGGAGGAAGATGTTGCCGACGTCGCGTCACATCGTTCGCGGAAATGTCCACGAACGGAGGGTCGTAAAGTTCTGGGTCCTTGATCTTGTTGAATACGGTACACAGAATCAACCCATAAGTATACACGGCGTCCCGATGGACAACAAATTTAAACTACGCAAACAGACTGACGTATTCCATCCGCTAATTGAGTCTGGTGGAAGATTCAAGAGGAGTAGAAGCCAACAGAAAAAGAAAGAAAAACAAAAAACCTTTCAGTAGAACGAAGTCTATCATTTTTTATAGACCGAATCTACATATTCTTGATTTGCTGTACAATGAGAAAGTTTCAGTCGTTTGACATATTTCAATTTCTCCAACTTAAAGATTGAAAGAACATTTTAAAAATCGTTTTAGAAGAATTTTGTCAACAAGGCTTTTCGACTTGATAATATTTATAATGGTTTATCAATTTGTTAAAACTCCTTGCACACGATATTTCTTACTATCTGTGTAAAGGCGTCTTAGTCCTTTATACATGACTAAAGCACGCCTGAGGCTTTTTTTTCAAAATAAAGGGTAGTTGCTTTGTGAAACATCATACTCAGCATTATCGACCTACACTCAGTGCTTCCCTCACACGACAAAAGAGAATACGTCGAGACAATCGATCAACAAAAGCTTACAATCTGCTTTCTTGCAATAATGTACGCATTTTATAATAATCCTGGTCAAATCATTCCTTTAAACTCTTTCCAAAATAAAAATAATAAATAAAATCCTTAAAGCCTCTTGAAATCCTTTTAAATCATTCTAAATATCTTGAAATTGTTTTAAATATTTCTAAATCGCTTGGAATTCATCATTACAATCACTTGAGAACTCTTGAAATACCTTAAATTTTCTTAAAATTATTTAGTCTTTTTAACTCTCCTAAAATCTCTTGAAATCTCTTGAAAATCCTTAAACTCTCTTGAAATCCCTTGAAATTTCTTAACATTCTTTCAACCTTCTGTATATCTCTCAAAAGCTTTTGAAATCCTTTAAAATCATTCTAAATGACTTGAAATAGTTTTAAATATTTTGAAATCGCTTGGAATTCTCTAATAATTCGTGAAGTCTCTTGAAAATTCTTACACTCTTTTGAACTCTTTTAAAAATCACTTCAAATTCCTTGAAATCCCTTGAAATTCTTTAAAATCATTTAAACCTTCTATAAATTTTTAAAAATCACTTAAAATATTTTACACAGAAAAAACCAAGTGTAATATTTATCCCGATTTCAGGGTAAATATTACCTGCAACAAAAATTACCTTCAGATGGGTAAATATTACTCTGAACATAGGATACGGTTACCATGTCAACTTATTGTACCTTCTTTTGTTTCGATGCGAAAAAAATTAAATTTTATCCACTTGAAAATTACCCGCAACTAATTTTCGCTTCTGTTTTTTCTGTATTGAAATCTTTTCAAATTGTCTTGCAATCGTTATAATATTTTCAAATCTCTCAACATCCCGGACAACGTCGGGTAAATTGTTACTAGTGTTCTATAATTAGCGGTAAAAAGCACAGAGAAAAAAAATTTGAGCTCATTGGACGTTTCGTTTTATTACAGGAGTGCAATTTGGTGTTAACTTGAGACAGTATTACATTCTAAAGCAATAATTCAAAACTTCCTTGAAGTACGGTAACGCCTCTCTGTTTGATTCTCACAAGTGGCACTTGAAAGGAGACAAAAAGGCAGTGAGAAATCGGATCTTTCGGCTCTCTATGCATACAGTGTCCGTGAAGAGCAGCAAATTAATTTCTTTTGTTCCGTGGCAAGCAAAGTCCTATGTATCTTAATTTGTAAACGACTACTAATTAAGTGGGTACGTTTTCATCCTTTCCCTTATACTCGGTCGTACTTCGTGCCCCTGGTACGGTGCCTTTTTCCAAGCAAATGGGAGTAATTGGATAATAAAATAGCCTGCACTCTGGAACAATATCTGCAAAAGTGGGAGGGGGCTTCGTATGAAGCTGGTGGTGGGATAGCAAAAAAATCGTGGGGGCGGAACGAAACGGTGGAATAAAAGGATTTGCGCTTTATAATCGTGAGACTGTCTGGCCTCGATGAATGAAAGCGGGCGTTTAAAAAAGATTGGGTCTGCCGCAGGATGGTTGGTTTTCTGGCTGGCACACTGCCTACTCGAATCTCTGCCTTTTTCCTCCTTCTCACCTTCGTCTTGGTCGTCATCTTCGTCTTGGCGATCCCATCGTCGCAGTCGAATTCCACCCATTTTTTTTTAATGGAGCCACGGACCGATCATCCAACCCCTCCCGCAACCAGCGTGATCGGTACACAATTAATTCCATCAATTATGCAAACCGAGTAGCGGAAGCTTCCGCGAAATTGGAGTTCGCTTCATTTTTCATCCTGCAGTCGCTCCTCGACGCGTACGAGACTTCGAATTTATCAATTTCGCAGGGGGAACTTTCAATAAAGTCAGGCCGTGCAGAGGACTACTCGATCCGAACGGATATGAACTTTTTAGCTTCTTGGCATCACGTAAATAAATTCCGGTTCATAAAATTTCAAGTAATTTCTTTTTTGGAGGGTTCGAATGATCTTCAGTTTTAAAATTGAACAAAAGGCTTCAACTCATTTGATAACCATATTTTTTTGATGAAATTCTCGTTGAACTAGAAAAGGGTTCTCGGCCATTCTGTATATTTATGCGAGCCATCGAGAGCATGCAGGTACATGCACAGGGACACTTGAATCGTACACATAAGGCACACTGATCTAAACCAATTTCCAATGGGAATGGAGAAAGTCGGTCCTCGATTCCCCTTTGAGTGCTTGACTTTAAATTTTCCAGGCAATCTGTGAAACTCTTTTCCTGGGTGGGCGAAGGAGATTCGATCGTGTTGCGAGTCACGTATACGTGGCACAAATCGAAACCCTCGTGTGCTAATAACAATTCCCTTTCCCAAAAATTTCAAATATCATATTGCAAGAAAAGTATTTCGATTTTTCCAAAAATTCAGCTTCCAATGATCACAAAAAAATACAAAATAAAGGAAGAAATCATTTGAATAGAAGGGATGATCGAGCATTTGTACTTTATAGTTAATTGGTTTGAAAGGTAGTGAAAGGAGCCTCTTTCAAGGTTACAAGTTCGAGCCACATTCGATCTAGTTCATTAGGGCAGACTTGTGTTGGAGGTTGCTCTCACTTTTTAGGTAAAAAGTTTCCAGCAAACGAGCTTAATTCAGTAAGCGATACCCTGCGAACCCTATTGCTGTTTTTTGTGTATAATTCACATCAATGTTACGCCCAACTATATAAATATTCGTGTTTTACGAGCTTAGAAGGAATGCAAAAAGCGACTGGCTACCCCCACGTGTCTCCGAGCACAGGAAGTACATAACAAAAGAACAAGAGAAGGCTATCCACAATGAATAATGGATAGACGAAATATGCTAAATCTAAAGCTCTATGGGTATAACATGCCTTCCACCCCGCCGCCAACTACCCTCAAAGAGAAAAAAACAGCACGGTTTGATACGAAGCGACAAAAAGCCACTCCTCTTGAGTAAAGAGCAGAGAAAAAAAAGTGCGTCTGGAGATGACGTCGACGAAATCGCGTCCTTGATTTTGGTGTTCTTAAGTCGCGGAAGAGTGGTTGACGTAATCGCTTTGTGTATGCGAAGATCAGTCGAAAAGCTCCTATCTTCTTCTGGGTGAACAATAAAACGCAAGCTTTTTGTTGGTAAGCCATCTTGGTGTAAACAGACGGTTCCTTTGTCACGTGATATTATATCCACATCGCTCAGATGTTGCCACTTAAGAGTTGGAATCAGAGACACGTAAAATTTCTTTTCACAATGAGTTTTGTGAATTTTTATTTTATTTCATATGTGCGTTAAAAACAGGAAATATTATTTCTTCTAATGGTATATTTCAGAAAGTGAAAATAATGCTTAAATTAATTACAAAACGGAAATGAACAATGATCTTTATAAGAGGCGCCAGTTGATCACAGATCAGAGATAAATTTATTGCTGCCAACGATGAAAGAAAGAAACTATAAAGCTCTCTTTGACCTAGAAATAAATAACGAACGAGGAGAGTAGATGGCTGAGTGAAGTCCTCTCTTTAGACCTTCTCTTTTTTTACATTCAGAAAACTCTCAACTGATTGTAAACTTTCTTCCTGGATGAAGGTAATATAAGTACATCTTGGACAGAATATAATAGAAAAGCAACTTTCTTTTCATCACAATGCCTTGAGTATTGCAAGCTCGCTATATTATGGCTGCATATGTCATATAAAACAAGAAATGATAAAATAACATCTCTCTGGATATTTTTCGTTGACTTAAATAAAGGAAATTAATTACAATTAAAAATAACAACTCCTAGGGTCTTCTCAGATAAACATTACCTAAAATAAACTAAACTTATAATGAAAAGTCTGTAAATGGGAGTACGAAATTATATTTTATAGAAGTGAGACGGAATGAATACAAGTATACAATTGTTAGGTTCGTTACAGCATGTTGCGAGTAAAGCAGAAGGTTTTGTTATGCGAAATTTATCTGCAAAATCTCTTTGAACCGATAGTCATTAACGGTATAACCATTCCGGGTTCCGGATTTCGCACCCCTTTCGTGAACTCGTCCTTCGTGAATTCAGTCTCAAAGAAAAGAGAGGCGTGCAAATCGTCGCGATTCACTGAAAAACGAACTTCAGCGATTTTCCGGGGGAGTTTTCAGAGATTTTATGGAACGATAGTCTCATCCGACCATCCCCCTTGCAATTAATACTCAATGGGGCGAGTACTAATCCCACCCCCTGAATCTCTACCATGATATTCCATGTTTTGTGGAGACTCCTTCCTATTATTGACTTAAACGATTTACGATGCGCCGTATATCCCGCAGTGAATACCCTGCCCAATAGAGAATAATAGATGACACATCATCAGAGAATATCAGGGGCCAGATTGATAGCAATATTTCAAAAATGCTTTAAAAGCTTTTAAGATAACTGCAGAAATTTTAAAAGCGTTCCAGATTTTCCAGATATTGTGGCTAAATCAACTTCAATTGCAGAAAATAAAAATCTTTTAAATTCTTTTCAAGTCTTTTGAAATCTGAAATTCTTTTCAAAAATTTAAATCCTTTAAAGTCTTTTAATCATTTTTTAAAAGGTATTTCAGTTTTCGAGATAAATATAAAATAATACGACTATTGTAAATCTTTTGAGCGACTAGGTGTAGAAACCCCTTTTCACTACTTCATTTAGAGGGTTCCTTTCCATTCTGCATGTGATTTATCTGACTTTTGCTTCATAAAATGAAATTCGCAAATGAGTGGATCTAAAAAAAGTGAAAATAATTCTTTGCTGTGCTTCATAACTCTCCGTTCACGAATGTAGCGAGATATAAATATTTCTGCTTATCGCGGCGAAAATTCAAGCTCAATTGTACGCTTACCAATTGTTTCTGCAGTCTAGCAATTGGCATTGTTTCGGCAAACTGGCCGCTGGTACAACTTCGTGTTAATCCACACGCGTCGTGAATAACGAACGTGTAACTTCTACTGTGTTGCCCTGATTCATGGAAGTATACGCGATAATGCCACCTGTGTATAAATTCCCGTGAAAATTCGAGTCCCTCGAATTGTTATTAATGCACATGAGATTATTTTCATTACTAAAAAGAACGAATTAAAGTTTCATAAGCAAAACATGACCGATTTCAAGTAAAAAATGTTTATTGATATCCGATATTTTTTTTACGAAGATAGTAGTTCTCCTCGTTCACATTACGTCTGATTAATGGAAGGGTTCGTTTGACTTAGTGGTCTTCGGTGCTGATCGGAACTGTAGGACTCACCTTTAAGAATCGCGTAAAATTTAATGTTTCCCATCGAAACACTTACGAGTCGTCGATGGGGTTACTCGTATCTTCAGCGTGTGAGTAGCTCCAATTTCTATAATGGTTGAGTTTTAGTGCCAATCCATTTCGTACCGACTCTATTACCGATTTAGTACTGACACTTTAGGACCAAAAGGAAACGTTTCTCCTCTGCTCTTTTGGGCTAGTAGATTAGAAATTGACATTTAACGTTTTCTGATATCGTTTACATCCTCCCAATCGAAATACAAGTACGCTTTTAGGTACAAAAGATACGACGGTCAAACGTGAAAAGCGTGTAAATGGACATAACGTAACTTAATGCTGTTTTTTATCGAGAAATACGACCTTTAAAAGTGAAAATCCCAATAAAAGTGATTAAATCTGCAGGGAAGAATAAATCTATAACTATTGAGTATCAAGAACACATAGAAAGTGTACGCAAAAAATGTAAAAAACAGTTGTCAGTGATACAGATATTGAAATAACGAATTGACACTCTGAGTGAATTATTAGTTTAATATATTAATTCATCTGTTTAATTAATGATTACCAGTTGTTGGCATTGTTGAATATTATATTTGATGTTGAGGAAGTGAGAATTATGCGTATTTCGTTGAACTGTCGCACACAGTACGTCACATGGGCGAACAGCGACGACATCCACTAACTCCCATGTTTCATGGGGTACGTTCGACTAACGGCTGACCGCCACCCAGCGATCCCTACGATCCCTATCATTCACTCTAGAGCCAAGGACATCCCTCTTGCGCCACCCCTGTGGTTCACATTATTTAACTGCGTCCGAGTGCACGACCTGTTGGGCCATGTAATGGACCTTTTATTCGCGGATGCAACACTCCATTGATTATTTTGTTACTGTCTGTTGAAGCCATTTTCTTCATTTAAGACCCATATACTTCCTGAAAAATTCTTCAGGAGCAACGAAATTTTATTTACAAACTTTGAACAAAGCGACGATCATAAAATTTCCAGTTTTCCACTTCCTGCAGTAATCTTTGGCGATAATTAAAAAAGCCGCAGTTGAACACACGTTCAATGTGGAAACAAATAAAGTGTAACTTCTCTCATTTACATACAAGCGTATGCTGCTAATGGTTTTCAGTCTTCCATCATTGTGATTGATGTTAGAGTGCCTTTATTCGAAACGCATTAAAGCCACGGAACTTGTGCCACCAGCTAGCGCTTCTCTTATTTCACCTTGCCAAATAATTCTAATTTCTTGTAGTTCCACCGAACTCAAATCAAGTTCCAATTTTTTAGGCATGCATTCAAGACTCCGCCGACGAAAGTGTGCTACGGGAAGCTGAAATGTCTTTTGCTTTGGAACCAGGGATAAAACCTAATGCCTAACCCAAAACCGTTATTATACCTATTTACACATGAGAAATAATTAAATAGAGATAACGGTTAAAGTCCATACGAATCCACAAAGATGCCGCGCATGATTCTTCATTAGGGTAATTAAATAAATTAGAACCTTCAGGTTACGACCTTTAGTTGACCTTACCTCTACAAAAAAAAAGATCTTTAGTTACTTTAGTTCCTTGGACTCGTAGTTTTATTATTATTGCCTCGAACTTGTGATATTATGTTTCTTTATCGTCTTTTTGTTTTACATATATTGTAAAAGTTTCTAAATAGAGTTGGGAATATTTTCACTTAACGATAATAAGGATTCTATTCAATATAGCCTTTAAAATAACGAGGTTAGGAAATAATTAACTAGAAGTAGGATATAATTAACTACTAATGGAAATCTCTCTTTACATACCTGTACGAAAAATGTACACAAATGTCGGTATACACATATGGTGTAAAAGTATATAAATGTGTCCACATACTCGTGACACAGCAGGCGCAACTGTAAACCCGGGTGAAAGCACTAAACTCCGTTTACGTGAAATAGCGTCGTTGAAAATTAAAGCCTGCAAACCATTCGACATTGGCCCATTGCGTATATTGGATAATTTAAGAGATTAAAAAAAAAAATTTTAGAGGCGGCATGATGAAATTAGTACAGACTATTTGCACCTTTTATAAAATTTTTTGTTCACTAGGAAATACTAGTGGTTTCGATTCTTAAATAATGATATCCCTTGTTGCTTTCAACACAGAAAAAACAGAAAGGAAAATTTGTTGCGGATAATTTTCAAGTGGATAAAATTTAATTTTTTCGCATCAAAACAAAAGAAGGTACAATAAGTTGACATGGTAACTGTATCCATATGTTCAGGGTAGTATTTACCCATCTGAAGGTAATTTTTCTTGCAGGTAATATTTACCCTGAAATCGGGGTAAATATTACACTTGGTTTTTTCTGTGAAATGTAAATCATACTGCAAATTCAATGACAATATCGACAGAACATTTCATTTATTCTAAGTTGTCGATTTCAAATTAAGTGATTTGAAATTCTCTATTACTCATCACACAAGAGTACATTTGTGGAGTTCAGGTCCATTTTCGGAGCGACAATGTAAAGTGTAGCATGTCACGAAATGGAAAGCGCTTCTCGTGGTTGCCATCGCCCCTTCGAACACGATGAAGCACCATAGGGGAGTAATGCAATTAAGACTGGGTTCTAATCGGGAATGCGTTAGCGTAGTCTAAAGCAAATGCTAACGTAACGTTTCGAAACCTGTGTTCTGTTCGAAATTACAGTTCTGCGTTATACAAGGTAGTTGCAGAAGTAGTTTATTTTCGAATTCGTGAACATCCGAGTGCATGATTACTATTTCTATCAATACAAAATTAGAGTAGGTACTTCTAATCAACCAACTTGTTCAACTATTTTAATATAATTTATATGAGTTTTTGAATGAATGGGAAAACGAAGATTGGCGGATTATCTAAAAGGCAAGTAAACTTCCCTTAACTTCTGAGTACTGAGTCAATGTTAATAATTCACGAGGATAATAATACTCGCAATAGGATTCGAATGCAGGAATATTTCGACTTAATTAGTATGCCTTGGTGAATTTCACCACGGACTCGTGCAACGTTTGGTGGAATACCGCACGCATTTACATGGCTTTGGAGTACGCAGACGAAATATGCAAAACAGATTATCTAGGAGACTCTCCAGTGGTTAGGATGGCCAAGCTTTACGTCGGGGTTGTCTTCACCAACGAAGAGTTGTTAGATTATTCATTAAAGCTCCCTTTATAAACTTTGTGACGGTTGCCGAAAATTAATAGGTTGCCTTGCTGTGATAGTGCTTTAAATCAAAACGTCGGAAACCTCTGGGCAATGTAAGGTACCTGGACGTTGTACGGTCTACAAATTACTGAATATACCGCCCTTGATTTTACCAAACAGATACTTGATGCATGAAACACTTCCTTGGAAGCTTGAAGCTAAATTGACATAAAAACAGATAAATTATTCACCATCCTGTAAAAGACGTACAAGAGCTATTTAAATATTAAATCCTACTCATTACTATCGTTCGGAATGCAATCACTTTTAGTAAAACTAGCAAAACAACACGCGCGATACGCGCACGATTATTTGTTTTATATCATACAACTTCAAGTCATTCAAAACTCAATCACTCTCTTAATCTAAATCAGCGGAATTTCGCTGTTTCAAATTTAGAGAGCAGGTTTTACGAAATTCAAAAGGATATTTCGCGGAATTTTGAAGGAATTCATTAAATATTAAGAGATTTTTAAGAACTTTAAGGAATTTTAAATGTTTTGAAATTTTGAGGAATAGTATTTATAGGATTCTAAGAATTTTAAGAGATTCTAGCGGATAATAAGCGATTTCCAATGTTTTCGTGAAATTTCGAGGAATTTTAAGAGACCTTAAGAGATTTTTATGATTTTTAATACTTTTAATGGATTTTAAAGGATATAAAGGGATTTTAAATGTTATCGTAGAATTTAAAAGAATTTCAAGAAGTTTCTGGAAATTTTAAGAAATTTTCACGAATTTTAAGCGATTTCGAAGGTTTTTGTGAAATTTTAACTTGGATTTCGAGAGATTCATGATTTTAATGGTTTTTGTGGATTTTTAAGGGATTTCAAGAGGTTTCTGGGAATTTGAAGAAATTTTCACGAATTTTAAGCGATTTCGAAAATTTTCGTGAAATTTAAATTTAAATTTAAAAAGTTTACTGGGATTTTAA
>JAUESH010000024.1:16337448-16362644 GCA_032275165.1 Synergus magnus
AGAATTTCATTAAATTGTAGAAAAAAGTGAACACTATTTAATAAAAAGTCGCTGAAATTTTATGATATGACGTCATACGAAACTCTACATCCAAGAGTCAGCGACAGTGTATTAAATTTTAAGACATTATTTTTTTCCGTGTATATGTTGAACAAATAAAAATGTAGAATATCAGTGAAATTTGTAGACTTCATAATTTTTTGAATTAAATTATTCATTGATGTTAAGTATGTCTTGGCTCAGAAGCTGAAGCACGTTTAAACGTATTTAAGGGATTTGAGGCTAGAAGTAAAGTGAGTTCTCAGGAATATGAGTGACGAGATATTTTCAGTAGGGATTCATCCCGGATTCCCGGGCGGAACGATATTACCATGGAGTCGAGTTCCTTGATAAATGTGACACCACGACGAAGGGCGAAGTTTACCTTACTCTTGAGCTGCCATTAATAGGCGCCCTGGTGAAACTTTTTAATTCACTATCAAGATGCAAATTTTCTTGTTCGGACGGGCAATTTATCCATCCTTTGAGGTAGATGCTACTTGCTAAGTAGTTTAAGAGCAGGACTTTCGCATCCTCAGGATGAACGGCATGCGATTTGGTTCGCGAAACTCTTTTTATCGGCATGCTTTAATCAACTTTTCCACGCAGTGAATTTGAATCCTTTTTACTGCCTAAACACAGTGTATTGTTTCGCAAGAAGCAAAGTCCAGGAAATACTGAAAAAGGCTTAATTAAGCGCTCGAAATTTATGTTACAAAGAAATCGAAGTTACCTCTTTCGAAGATAGAAATTACATTGAAAGAAACGCAACCAAATTTGAAAAATTTTCATGGATTTCTGGATGATCACAAAGGAAGAAATTGCTTTCTGCATTGGACAGTACGAGATCTGTTATCCAATAATGCCGTCAAACAGGGACTGTCGTTCATCAATCGATATTCAAATACCGGAATGACCAATAGGCTGGAAAGAGACAGCTTTACGCCCTCGGGGAAGATTGCAACTTGCACGTAGATAGTTATTCAGGATTCAAAATTCTGCTCATAGGAATGTAGCACTGCAATCGTTTGGTTGTATGTACAAGTGGTCGGAACAACTGCGACGTGAACGAGACGGGATGGAGAGCGAAGGTGCAAAGCGGATTTCCTAAAGTACTTTACGCCGAAAGAATTTCAGCTAGGATGGTTGCATCTGGAGAGCCCTTCATTCGACCGTATTAATTCAGCACATTGAAGCTTCCCAAAGACTTAGAAAAATTTGTGTGCCTCGTGTGACACTAAAAACATGTAGGATTCAGTCTTGGGTAGTCTAGTATTTAAGAAGGACTACATTTCAAATACCTATTAAATACTAAGCGTAAAGCTTGGCGCATTTGATGACCAATGACTGCAGAAACAGATTTGTCCCATAATTTTAAGCTCAGCCTCAGCTTGGTCTGACTAAAACCTGTCGTTACTACTAGTTTCAACTTATGCAGATATTCTAATAACTGTGACCAAATATCGAAACAAGGATAAATTAAAAGAATGTTTTAAAGATTTTAAAGTAATAGTGACTACTTTTTAATCCTGGAAGAATTTTTTTGACTCGGAAAGGATCAGAGAGGATTGCAATGATAGCTTGGAAAATCCAAGACGGTGTAAACTCAAGGTCCGAGGGTATGTGACCTAAGCTTATTGGAGATGATTAAATACCGTGATAACTCATGCCACGATACCGGAGCGGTGATATTTTAAGATTGTTACTAAGGGGTAGTCGCACACTCTTCTTCTTGCTCTCCCCTTTTATCCACGTCGGACCGAGATAAAGCAGGCGAAAGAAAGAAATAAAAAAGGAGAGAAAGACGAAGATAAAGTGAAAGGAAAAAAAGGAAGAAAGAAGAGGCCTTCCGTTGGCAGACCAAATCTCTGAGGAGTTGTTGCACAAGTACGCCACGCACGTATCACCTTTTCCGTCTGCAGTCTCTAGCTTTTCACCCTCGCCCTTCAAGGTCTCACCCTTCGCTCATCAGAGACACCAAAACCTTGGGAAAAGAGCGGCTAGCTAACTGACTTTAAAAGATGCGTTCCAGGTCTCTAGGGAAGGAGTTTCAGACCTTGAATTCAGCAATTGTAGCCTTTTTCTCACGAACAGACTCAACTTCAGTTACGGATAATAACGTTTATCTGGATCCTAGTAAGGCGATGCTTCTGCGAAAAGTGGTAGGAAAAAGATTAAAAGAAGACTTGGCGAAAAATTCATTTATCATTAGTTCTACTCTTGACGCAGATTCGTTTACTGTTGTCAGGAAAGAGAAAATTATTAGTGTTTCTGATCTTCAAAGAGAGATGCATATATATGGATTTATGGCGTCGATTACTGTTTTAGTGCTTGAAACTACTTATATGGAAAACGATTTTGATGCAACACATGTTTTACAAAGAGAATTTAACGCTGACGTTTATGATCGATGCGTGAGAGGATATAAAAGTTTAGTGTCTCACTAAATATCATCAATATCTTTCATTGATTTTTAATTTTTGAATATGGTCCCAGTTTAAAAAACTTTTTTAAGTTGGAATATCTATTAATGAAAGGAATTTAATAAATAAAGCTTTATTCTTTGAAGTTTTGAAGGGTGCAATTAGATATGCACCATAAAAATGTAATTTTTAGCACTCTTCTTGCAAAGAAGTAAAAAAGCGTAACTGTAAAAAAAATTCACCCTGACGTATGTAGGTCTAATGCATTAAATACACTTTCGAAACAAGAAGTGCGGTTAAAAGCACTTCAAAAGTCATAAAATCTCATGCGAGATGATAGTGTGACTGCGTAAAGTATATGGTCGGGGTAAGCAACATACTAGTTTCTCGAGTTTTAAGTAATATTAATGTTTTGGTTACATTTGGAGTTGCATTGCGCATTCTCAAGGCACTCTTACTGCCGACATTGCAAATAAAGATAAATGCTGGGAGCCACGCGACGAAGCATCATCCAATTGCGGCGGTTTGAACTAGGTTAATTCGTAATTATCCACTTCACGGGTACTGTTTGGATAACTTCTTCTCACGATAAAACCGAGTGAGACGCGATTAAGGCGTTAATCGGATAAAGTTTTACCGGATCTTGTCCCGAGTTTGTAAGAAGCAAAACACTCTTTAGACCGAACGTGCGCTTTCTTGGTACTTTCATCAACTTTCAATTAGTTAATTGAAAGAATTCAATCGATATGCCATCGAGTTTTTTAAAAAATAAATATGATTAAATATGATTTTGTAAAGACATATAGTTTAAGGTTGCAACTGTCTAGCAAGCTTTTTCAATTCTTTATAAGTTTCCTATCTAAAGAGAAATAAAGAGTTTAAAAGTGTTAATAGAGTTTTATGTAATGAATGAATCTGTGAAGTTCGAGGATAAAGTGCTTCAATTAAAACTTTAAGATTATTTTATTTTCTTCAGAAATTATTATGAAAGAGGTTGATTTATTCGCTCATTAATTGCGTGAAAAATTGGTTCGTACCTCAATGTTGTATCTAGTGCAACGTTTGACAAATATTAAACATTTTTAACTTGATATATTTTTATTATAATTTATTCCAACTTCTGTTATAGGTACATACAAGTTTTTAATCGTCTTTACGATGTTTATTTCGACGATTAATAAGCTAATTAGCAGAGGAAATCCTTCTAGAGCATTTATAACTTTCATCCTGCAAAAAATGTTTGCAAAACTAGGCTGACTGCAGGGATAAAGGCGGTTTGTGGTCTTTTAAGACGACTGTAGAAGTAACTCTCTTAAAGTTGGCTCCTAGCCGTAGTTTTCCTGGCGAACACAGTTGGCCGGGAATTAGTGTCACGTAATTAACTCCAACGAATAAATTCGCATTAATACGAGGGTAGGTGGACGTCAGTGGTCCATGGGTCGAGAAACCGAGGGAGAGTTAAGAGACTTGGGTAAAAATCGTGCCTCTAAAAATTATCCATTTAAACGTCGTCCGGGTAACAAATGAACCTTCAAGCACACTGGCTTCACTCGGAAATAGTGAAAAGTACTCCAGTTCTTCCCTTTTTCTGTCTAAAGACACTTGATAATGAAAACTACTTTTGGGGTTTTAGTGCAAAGAGGAAACAACCCTCTAATATTATTTTGCTCGTTCATTCACGTACTTGACTCGCTCTTCATTCATTCATAGATCATACATTCTAAAAATGAGAATAATTTACAGTATAATGTTTACAATATAAAAATAGACGATATAATATATTCATTTACAGCTCTTAACGTTTTAGAATATAGTTTATCTACGTTATCAAAAAAATTCCGTTAACATGTACGTATTATATGAAAGAATGAAATCATGGAATCAAAACCATGTTAATTACGTGAATACTTAGTTTAATATTATTATTAATAATATTATTGTTACTATTTTTATTATTCAGGGCACGTTAGGCAACCTTAAGTCTAATTACTAACCAAGAGGTTAGTGAAGTTCCCTGAGGTAGTGGACGGGCAAATGACATTAGATGCACAATCTACAAGACCTAGCTACAAATTGAATAACGGCACCTTGGTTGATACGTATCGTATCTCAGGCCAAGCAAACATTTCCTCTTTCCCCAACTCCTCTCTTGTTCATCACAACCTCCACATCAAGTTAGCTTCCTCTGTCTTATTCTCTCTCTGTACAGCGTTGTTGAAACGTGGTACTGAGTACGTACGTGACGATGGAACTGATTCAGTGGAAATTCTGAATTGTAATCCTTCGATTCAATGTAACGTGATATTTTTATCTGCATTCTCGGATTCCAATTACAATTAAAAACTTTATATAGAAACTTCGATCTTGAGATCTTGAAAGGGAATAAGTGGTCGTAGTGCGAAATAGGATTGGTTTTTACTAATTAAAATTGTAAAGTTGACAGATGAATGAGTCGTCCTTAGCGCTATGATGTCTGGATACGAGTTCCGCTCATTATTGCAGCGAGAGCTCGTATAAAGAACCTCTTGATGGTAAAGTAGCTGGACCTGCTATACCGTGTTAAATTTTATTACAGACATTAAAAAAAGCATTTAAAAGAACGCGCAGCGCGTCGAGTGCTTCGGTCTGAATGTCGCTCTCGTAAAAGTGATGCGGTCATTGTCGCATGCGTGGCTATTAATGAAGCAATATACTCTGCACAAATGAACATTTATGAGTTAATTAACGTTGGCATTAATCATGTCTCAAGGTAATCATTTTTCAGTCAGTCTTTATTAACGTAAACCACTTCGTCAGCTTTTTTTTTTTTGCATGACTCCGTGAAAGCACTCTGCACTTTACGAAATTTTCTCTTGTAACATAAATGCTGAAAGCTTGAGAATATAGTGAACAACGATTAAATTCTAAAAAGCTTCCTCCACAAATTAACTCGATAAAAACGCAGTTGAAAATGTATAGAGAGAATATTTAGAGAAGAAAATTCATTTCAATTTATAAAATCATTTGTAGTTATAAAGTGAAATCGCGTTTTAAGACACCTGATTTTTAGTTTTAAGGAAAATATTATGTTTTAAAAGAGAGTCATTATTTGTTTTGTGTTTTAATTAATGTGTGACCCTTGAATAGCTTAAATTTTTTTTACTTGAATGAAATTCTTTATCTATGAGTAGAAATGAGCCATTGGATTATATTGTTAAGTGACTTTTATATCCTTCCCGAGTGAATACTCTTGCCGAGGGTATTTGCATATGCACTCTAGGTTCGTTACCATTTTTTGCGTACCTACACGGCATGCAATTGGGTGAACGGACGCAGGCAGGGCTTGTCCAACTCCGCTGTTCGCATTGTACGAAAAGACGGCTTTGATGGTGCCGGCGTCACTGGTTAGCCATTGTGGTGTTTTCGCACAATTGAAACCGCTCCTATATACTTACCGCAACCCGTTAATTCTCGTTTTATAATGCGAGGCCATTGTTTTATAGGTTCTGCAGCCGTATAGCCCATGCAGAATATACTTCTGTTTGACAATATTCCGCACTTAGATATGCGACTATGTTCCTTAATGTCATCTATTGATTTAGAATTCAAAATGCTTGCCTTGTTTATATCAGAGTCTTACTAATAATACGTCTTTTTTCCTCTCTAAAAAAGGTGGTGTAACGAAATGTCTCGAAAATCTCGCATGCATTGTTCTTGCAAAACTGATTGGGTTTTGAATGACTTGAAGTTGTAAAAATGAAAACAAAATAATCGCGCGCATGTTTGTTTGCTCGTCCCTTAAAATTTCACCACAAACCTGGAAATTCCACGACAATACTTAAAATCTCTTAAAAATCCTAGAAACCTTTAGAAAACCCCTAAAATTGCATGAATTCCTTTCAAATTCCACGAAATATCCTGAAATCCCTTAAAATGGTACGAAATCTTTTTAAAATCCTAAAAATATTTTGAATTTCGTAAAAACCACTTGAAAATCGTCGAAATTCTTTAAAGTTCTAGAAAATCTTTCAAAAATCCTAAAAATCTTTTGAATTTCGTAGAAATCACTTTAAAATCGTCAAAACCCCTTAAAATACCTAGAAACCTCTTGAAATTCCTCTCAAAATAGTGGTACCTCTCTAAAAATGTTTCGAAAATCTCGCATATATTATTGTTTCAAACCTAATTGGCTTTTGAATGACTTGAAGTTGTAAGAAGTAAAACAAAATAATCGCGCGCGCAGCGCGCATGTTGGTTTGCTGGTATTAGTAAATGCTTACGAGATAGCAAATATATCCGAAGATCCTTAGTTTATATTGAGTAATTAAAGTGATGAGAAAACAGTTTGTTAGAAGAAAGAAGATCAGGATAGAAGCTGAGTTAAAAGTAACAAAAAAGCTTCAAGTTTGATTGAGAGCAGTCATGTTTTTCTATAAAGCATAAGAACTGTACGGATTTAATTGAAAGCAGTTTAATTGGATGTCGGTCAGTTCAAACGATTTTCTGGTGAAAGCAGCAAGAAAGCGATAGTGGATCAAGAATGCAGTTCCTTTTACTCCGCCTTAATTTCCGGAATGCCTTGACGAGCTTCCAAGGTATCTTGATAATCGTCACAATGTAGGAATTCGTGCGCCTAATGTTACCGTTCTAAGCGTCAAGCTGTAGAGCTGCTATCCGTAAAGTAGAAAAAGGTAAAAAACGCGATAGTTTGTCAAGAGCGATTCTCCTACTCTTTAACAATACCTACAGTCTCTCTTTTCACTTCTCGCGCCTTTCCTGCAATCAAACGCCGATTCACCAACCCCTTCATCCAAAGTTGCGCCCACCCGAGAAGCAACAATGTCCAATGCATTTTGTGATTAAAATTTAGAGACTCCGTGCATTTCGATGTATGAGTCGAGAGAGGATGGTAAAAAAGTGTCTGGCGGATGGTCTCCATTGACGCGGAGACGAAGAAGATCGTCGAGAGTCATTTCCGTCGACCAATATAAACCGCTAGGTCTATGACCTGTCTCTAAAGTGCCAAGAAAATAAAATTTGAGGCAAACGTGTTGCCAACTCTTCAATTGCATCCAGATGTTTATTCGATATTACGAATCTGCGCTCGGTTATTTAATATTTTCTCCTATTAAAATCCGAAATAGTATTTTAGAATTAAATCACGATTAAACGTGAAGCGATTTCATGAATCCTAATTTTTACGTTATGATTGTGGCAGCATATTTATCGTTGTCTCCTTTCCTCTATTACAGTTCGAAGAAAAAACTTTAATGTTCACCAAAGCGAATTGACCTATTTCATCATTCACAATATCCCGCTTAAATAAAACTTTTGTTGAATATAAATGAAACTGCAGTGCTGTTCTCTGCATGTTAAAACTATTTTTAAAAAAACCTAATACCACCTTTGATGAGAATTTAAAAATTATCTAAAGATAATTTTCAATGTTATTTCAATATTATATTACAATCTTTACTTATTGTACTTGAATTGAGAATATTTTTAAACATGTTTATTATAACAGTCCCAAACTTTTTGAATGAAGTATTCCGTAATATTATCTGAAGTATTAGACTATACATATAGTATTGCAACTCAAAGCAAGCAGGACGCGAATAGGGACATCTTTGATAAGGGTGCTTTATTCGCCCCACGTAGCTATTCTGATCTGCATTCAAGACTGTGTTCAGTGCCACGGAATAGCACAAGGACGTATACCTATTTGCGAAAAAATCTGCAATCCTTAGAAGCAGAAGAGATTCCTATAAGTTGATATAAACATTTTCATCTATGAAATAAAAATAAAGAATCCCCATAAATGTTGATTAAAAAAAAAAGAATTTGTTTCATATGCCTTAATCCCTCTCTCAATCTGAATTAGCAAGAAGGTACTAATGAAATAGTGCCGATTCAGTTACCAATTCACTTTAGTAAGCATTTCTACCATTAAATAATTAAAATATATTAATTCACATCAAAAAGCTAAATCCATAGACGACAATCCGATATTTGTGAAATGGAGGTTTAAAGCAACTGAACCGTAAAAAAACTCGATAAAGAAGCGGGCTAAAATATTTTAAATGTTCTAAAGTCTGGAGTAAAAATAGAGACAGAAATATTTGATTCTGGAAATTCGAGTCTGCTCGAACCCTTTGGGAGATGACATCGAGTCGAGACACTCTTACAAAGTAATACAAATCTCGCGGCGCTAGGTAGCTACAATGAAAGGCATTTTTAGGCAGGGAAACGAGACTCCAACCATCAGGATAATGGGTCCCCTTTACCTCGTTGCAAGTCACATAGCCAGAGTGTCGGCGGATCCAGACTTCAGACTGTGGAAGGCTTTTTAGGGTTTTGGTAGAGCTGATTTTGTGGGTGGAAAGGTGGCCAGGGGTGACACGGGGAGGTCTATGGACGCTAGAATATAAAGGTCGAAGGAGCAATGTTCACCAGACCGGGCTACGAGAGGTGGTATAGCGTACCACTTGTCCCTCTTCAGCGTGCAAAAGCCCTTCCAGGATTTCGGCGCCACGTTTAAGAGCTGTCGCCTTAGGCTCTGCTTATTCTGTAGGCGTCCCTATTTCTGCTCCTTTTTCTCTCACTAATCCCTTATTTTCATACAAAAATTCTTATTACCAGGGACCTCGCAGTTTTTCATGCA
Source organism: Synergus magnus (assembly GCA_032275165.1). Taxonomy (NCBI): domain Eukaryota; kingdom Metazoa; phylum Arthropoda; class Insecta; order Hymenoptera; family Cynipidae; genus Synergus; species Synergus magnus. The sequence goes on from JAUESH010000024.1 coordinate 16,346,551, forward strand.
ACTTTCAACAAAGTTAAATCGACTTCGGGAAGAAATTGTTCTTGAAAAAATATTAAACTACGTCTAAAAATAATGGATAGAGTGAACTTTGGAACTAATTCCAAGTGATAACAAGGTTACTTTTATTATTGCAAGGTGAGTTACGTCGAGATTGTAACAAAATAGAGGGAGGGCGTCTATGTAACATAATATTGTAAGGGGTTGTCAAAGAATAAAAAAATGTTGCAAAATTGGTGCAAGTACTATTTTAATTTTCCACTACTCTTGAAAATCACTTTTAAAATCCTTTCTGAAAGTGGATCGTGGAAAACAATGAACTGCGAGTGCACCCGTCGGAATATTTGTTTTTTATCTCCAGACCAATTCAGTTCTATCACAAAGTACACTTGAACGTGGAGTGCGAATGTTCGGGTGTTTCACGAAATACATTCGCGAGCCGGAAGAAGGTACGGAAGGGGTTGCTGCGAGTAAATGAAGTATATGTAAATAATGAGGGCGGGAATGAATATCCAAGGGGATCGTGTCGCTGCTAATGGCGAGTGCAACGCCCGTTGAAGAGGTGCCCAAAAATCATCCCAACCTTCGAGCGAGCTTCAGCTGCCCAATTATCGTAAAACGCTCTACTCGCTAGTACCCGAAATTCTTGAATTCCTATGCAATTTTTCATTATCGTTGGAAGTCGAGCCAGACCATTTGAAAAGAGTGCGCGAGCTCGATTCTTTTTTCTTCTTTTACAACACAAGAGCTTACTTTTTTCGTCTGAGATGTTTTATTTGAGACCAATAAGTTTTAATAATCATAACAATTGAAATTTTTTTTTAAATCTTATAGAAATAAAAAAATATTATCACATCATTATGAAAACGAAGTTCTTGAACATTAAAAGCAGCTGCTATGATGCAGTGGAAATTCGTAATTGTGTCTGGAAAAGTTTTTACTTTACTTTGCACACTCGTAAAAAGTTGGAGGGCATTTCTTTATTACGATCGACAGATGATTTGTCCTGCGAAGATTCGATAAGTCGACGTCACTGAGATCCGACGTTGTAAAAATACTATCGGTGAACTCGAACTTGGGAAAACTTGTCAGACGAAGAGGAAGTATGTAATGTGTTCGAGACGAGCGCAGCACGCAGATCTGCTAAAGGCAAAGCCTCGACTCGCGGATGTGGTTAAACTACACGATTGCGAACATCTTGAGTTTTCAATTTTCCTCCATGCAAACTAACTTTCATCAAGCTATCTCGTCGAACGCCGACAAAAGATAGTTAAACTCCAACTAAAACAATTTTCTACCAATACTCCTTCCACAACTTTAAGTGCATCTACAATCAAACTGTAATAATCGGTTTCTAGAGCACATAACAAAAATACAGTATTCAACAAATAAAATTATTATTGGAGAATTTTAAAAACCCATTTATAGAATAGAATAAGAAAAAAATTTCAAATGCTATGTTTGTGATGTTATCTTAAATATTGTATAATATTCAACTGAGTCCCTTTCTATGCTTCAAGCATTCATGCTATAAAATACTCATCAGAGTCTCCCTCCAGGGACTTCTCGTCGACAAATTGAAAATGAAAAGATTCTTTTGCGCATTGTCGCAGTATCTTGGGAAAAGAGCGCATCTTTATGAAAAGTCGTGGAATAAATCGCTGGAGACGTTTCTACCTGTTCTCGATACCGAAAACATGCTCATGTTTTGCGTGGAGAAAGTGGCAGGAAGTATTCGATGGAGAAAAGAGTGAAAGAAAGATTGAGTCTGGGTTGGAGGCAGATGGAGAAAAGAAAAGGTAGACAGTAGTTGGTGCGAGACAGGGGTATTTTTGAGGGTAGGAGTAGCATTAATATTTCAAGTTTCCACTTCCTCAGAGTCTCGATTGAACCTGACTCTTGTCGACGAAGAGCAACATCTTTCCCTTTATGGTTTTGGTCTTTGTCTGGTGCTATTCAACTGCTCCTATTTACACTTTAAACGCCTCGTTCTAACGCTTCTTCCATTCATCGTATTTAAGCGAATTTCAATCCCAATTGTAAATATATATATATACATTCCAGACGTTAGTGAATTACATGCAAATTATTCTACATAGACCCTAAAATCGTCAAGCTCGCTTTACCCTGACGTTAAAAGCTTTCCAGTAATATATTGGATTTGGAGCTTACTAAGCACTTGTGCATTCATTTTTTTCATAAAACTTCGTCTAGAAAGTATTTTTCATTTTAATCTGACATTGGCAGCTCATCAATAGATTTCCTTCTTAAATTGATATCTAACAAAAGTTATGAACCACTAACCATAAAATATTTATACCATTTTGCCTAATGAATTTCGGCATCTGGGCATGACAAGCAGTTGTGAAATTTTCTTGCGCGAAATTTTCTTGACGAAGATATTTAATAGATGAAGAAGAGGGGTTGATTTGACTTCCTTTTATGAGAAGGGTTCACTGGAAAACGTCAAGTCTTTCATTACGGCATAATCTATCTCGATGGCATTTCAAGAGTATTCCTTGAATAAAAAGATATTAAGAGGAAAATGGGAATGCAGAAGAGGGGAACGAAGAGTCACCATTCTTCTTTATCGATAATCTATGACTATTAATTAGAATTCCAATCTTTCGACTTAATACGATGATGCTCCCCTCCATATAAAAACTTCTATCACCTTTTTTGTCACCATAGGGGGAAAATTTAGCTCTAATAATAGAAGACTAAAAAAGTCTGTACATAATAAATCGATTGAATCTTTAAGTTACAACGTCATGAAAATGATTAAGTATTAAAAATCTTTAAAGTAGTAATACAATGTTATTTCTACCTAAGAATCGAAACCTTAAGATATAAATGACTGGAATGAAGCTTATAGACAATTGGAAAACGCAGAAATGTACCGTTGCAATTACTTCTGGTCAGTTTGGTTTCAACCGAGGAAAGAAATATAAGCCTGGAAATCGTTTTTCCGTATTGTTTCCAAAGTACATAACTAACAATACAGTTTAGTGTCCACTGTGCAACGAGTAATTCCAGAAAATAACGCCAGTAAGAAAGAAAAGGGGAAAACTTATCGACTGAACCATTCCTTTGCGACTTAGTGATTGGTTTCCACTGTCCATATATTCTTATATTGAAAAGACATTCTTAAGCTTAGAACTTAAGTAAGAAGAGTTTGTTCTTAAGAAGTCGTTATTTTGGTATCATGTCTGACTTAAAACTGCCATTACTACTGTTATAATTCTCTTCTGTTTCATGAAGCACTTCAATTGCTGGCGAATGCAACGCTTTGCAGGACACTAGATAATTGAAAAGACTAATGGAAAGTAACTCTTTTAGTCGGAAGTTATGGCTTCTTCATTTAAAAAATATGCTTCAGTAATATCCTCAGATATTAGACAAACACTTCTAGCTCTCTTAGCAACGTATTTGGAACGTGCGTATATAAAATTACCAGACTCCAAATATTTTCCTGAGACTTACAAAGAGAGTGAAAATTTCTCATCGTTTGAATTCCCCCTTCGTCAATATATCATACATCAGCACCCATCCTGATAATGATCCTCGAGTTCTGGTGTTTCAACTTCGGGCTATATCCCTGTCAGAAATGATCTAGAGAATAACGGAGATGGAAGTTAAGGGTTTCGCATACATGAATACATTATGAATACATATCAATCACTATATTTCATCTTTTCGCGTAAAGGGAATACAGCCAGAGCAGACCCTTAACAGGTTTTAGCATCTTGAATCTTAATTCCATTAAATGCCTTTGAAATCCCGTGGTGAGTTAATTCTAACTCGTTCAGTTACAAGTGAATCCGTTTGATAAAACGGAGTCCTTTCACCACTTAGCTCATTACTCACCATTCCGTTTACCATCACAGTAAAACACTTTCCGACGTTTCGTATCATTGGTGCGTCTGTTTCAGGAGGGTGAACGGGGGTACTTGGAGGGACTGGCTTCAAGGTATGCAGACCTCTTCAGAACGCATTACGGCGATGTCCTGGAACCGCTTGAGGAGCTACGGCGCCGCGAAACAAATGCCTCACCGAGAATGCCCAACACTCAGCTCACCACCAGTCATTCACAGCCCATTTACGTGCCAGGGAAATACTCGGTGAGCCGCTCTTCTCTTTCTGACTTTACCTCCCCCTGCACCAACCCTCTTGTTAACTCTTTTCTCTCACTCTGCTTTTCTCTTCCTGCAATTCTTTGATTCCAATTCTGCTTCTGACGCTAACTCTTTTTCTTCTCGCGCGAATAGTTGAGAGCACAGAGACAGAAATAAACTATTTATATCTTCTTCCGCCGTAGTGAGCAATACGCTTTAACGCGAAATACAAATAAGGTTTAGTAGAGAGAGAGAGAACATCTTTCAAAGAATCTTTCCTTCTTAAAATACATGCACTTATATATATAATTATAACTATGCAAATGTAAATAGTATAATAATGATTAATTTTGATGGTAAATTAACTTGCTCTGACTCAAAAGTAATTTTCACTCAAGAAACACAGTAATCTGCAATTTTATAAACCTGTAGATAATTAATAAGAGTTTAAATTTTCAAACAATAATTAAAACATTACTTAAAATCCGTAAAATATCGTTAAATCCTTTGAAATCCTGTAAACGTCCTTACAATCCCATGAAATCCATGAATCCTTTGAAATCCCTTGAAATCTCTTTAAATTATTTAAAATTCCACAAGATATTGTTGAATCCCTTAAAAATTAAATAAATTCCTTAAAATTACTTAAAATCCTTTAAAATATTGTTAAATCTTTCAAAATGTAAGTAAATTTCTTCAAGTACTTAGAAATTCTATAAAATTCCTTGAAATTATATAAAATCCCTTATAATATCTCTAAAATCTCAATAAATCTCGTAAAATTCTTTTAAATTCCTTAAAATTGCTTAGACTCACATGAAGTCTCGTTAAAACACTTAATATTCCCGAAAATTTTTCAAAATTTAATCCAATCAATTGTACTTGCTTTAAAATTGAAAAAATACTTATTTGAAGAACCTAAATTTGTTGAATTTCAAATTGAAATCACATAATGTTGTACCTTTTTGAATATTATTAATTGTTCATGCAATGTTTGCTGTACGCTTCTGCGCGCATATAATATTACTTAAAGTTAATGATTAATTGAAGCTGTGAATTTTTAATGTCTTTTTACTTTTGTAAATTTATTGTAAAGATTGTACTTCTGAAGGGATAATTGTATTAATATAGACAAAATTATTCTATTTTCAAATTGAATGCAGTAGTTTTTAAGATATTTCCTATATACCATTAATCTCTTTGACGAGAGCGATGGATTTCACGAACCTCTGAGCAATCCTATTCCAACTTTTACAATTCAAACGCTATATATCCGAATAAGCAAGTCATATCTGAATCATTCGCGTGGGGGATGATCGCCTCAGGGGTTTCTTACTCATCAATCGTAGCATTCGCAACAGTGCTTTGTAAGCAAAATGCGGTAAATGAGCTAACGTTGTCCATTTTTGTTCAGCCCTCAAGCTGCCTCAGCGACAAGGAGGAAGACGAAATCTATGGCTTCGGATATGGGGTCTTTGGTCGTCAGATGCTGCAACAGAGACAACAGAAACTCGCTCTTGCCACACAAAATAGTACCATGAACACCGCAGCAAATCAACCCACATATCAAAGGTAAGAATTCTAATTTTCAAGCACTATCAGCTATATTAATTCATGATGACTGGTCATTCAGGAATTAGGCATTAATTACTTAATGAAAATGAAGTGAAGGTTGGTTAATTGTAAATTTGCCTTAGTATGTACCCGAGCTTTGTATGTACAGTGCCCTGCATAAATGCCTTTCCCTGTGAAGTTAGGTGACAACTTGATTCCGCATTGAAAAACGTATAATCACCTAACTTCACAGGGAAAGGCATTTATGCAGGGCACTGTACCAATCAGCTTTCTTCTACCTCCCTTTTCATTTTACTCTCTTATCTAAACCACGATCTCCACTTGATTCTCGGCATCCTGATGGTTTAATTTACTGAGAATCGTTCCGCTCGTATCAAGGCAACGATTTTTGGCTGTGAATTCGTGCTTACTCGACGATAAACCCACCACTTGGTTGAGAATAGAGTTGCAAGATAGAGTCACAAATGGATGGGGCCGAAAAAAAGTACACAAAACCAGAAGGGAAGATAATAAAAGGGGATGAGGTTCGTGGGTATGACCCGGAAGTAGGAGAAGGAAGAGGAAGTCACCCGCAAAAACTGGCAACTGGCTATATGCTTATCACAGCATAGGACTTAACTTATAAGTTCTGAGAGTCTGCTTGCTCGCGTGTGCAGGGAAATAGTTAATATCTGAGAACGATAATGGAATTTAATAAAGCTCGCTTATACGATTCTCCTCTATTCCTCTGTGACCGAACACCTTGCGAAACATGTTTGCATCTAACGCTCCTAGCCTGTTAATTAGCCATTAAATATCAAACAGCCGGCGTGGCACGCAGATGGTAATTCGGTACGTTGTGCGAGAAATGGCCAATTATGTATAATAAACAGAGTGCGAACCACGTGCAGTCTTTTTACTCAGACAGCACTACGTGTACATTGAAAATTAACTCAATATCACACCTGACCAACTCTATGTATTATATGTATAAAGAATAACCTAGATTTTGAAAGAGTAGAGTTTCAATAATTTATCTATCAGTGATATTTTAACTACCAAATCTCGTAGAAGGCTGCTGAAACACTTAAAAATTTATCATTTTATTCACAGTCGATGATTCATTATTCAGGCATAGAAGAAAAAAGATCGTGAATGTATGTTCTATTCCAATAAATAATTATTTGCAAAACTGTATTTTGCATTTTAATACTTGGCCAATTTTCATTAAAATTAACTTATTGGCACTTCGAAGTGATAAAGTGTCATTTTTCGCAGACGGGAGAGAGAATAAATTAAGCGTTAAATTAGTCAACAGAGATTTCAACTCGTAATATTGATGTCCACAGTGGCCCACCCTGTTCTATATATATGCATCGATTAATGCTCATCGATCGACTCTTCAGTACGAGAACAGTAATATTCCACGATGTAATTCATTTGCGGCGTTAGCTCATCCGATTTAACGACTCTCGCCATTACGTACGTCACAATATTTTTCGTTCTAATAAATTGATCACCTAGTTGAAAAATTAACGATGGGTAATTATAGTATTAAATAAAACATTGTCGTGTATGTGAAATTACGATTATTAGTTTCAAGATCACCGGTGGTATTATAACTGATCTTTTAATATACATACATATTGATTAAATCACTTCCAGCACTTGCCTACGCTGTCAGTAGTCATGGCGCGGTTTGGTCAGACAGAGTCTATTTAGACTTTTAACTTTTAGTATTAAAGGAACTAATAAAAATTAAAAATTGATAAATTAAAAATATGTTCTCAAAAGACCCGTGTAGAAAAGCCGGTTGGTGCTTAAATGGGCCCCAATTGAGTTGCCCAACTCTCAATGGGGGCCCAATTAGGCTCTCTGAACACACCCCAACCACTAATTGGGTTCTGATCTGGGTTGTAACGCTGAGTGGTGCTTATGCCCAAAATTGGGTTACCCATTTAATGCCCAATGAATTTAAATAAGATAAATTACTAAACATTCATCATAATTGGTCACGAGACACTTTCAAAATCACAACTAAAGTACTATTTTACTAATAAAACTATTATATTTGAAGATTTTTTTGCAAATAGGGTTGCCCAGATTGGGGCCCAAATAATAATTTTTGACGAGAACCCATTTAAGGAATTTTAGGAAGTAACAAAATAGGAATGGAAATCGATTTCCTGGTACGAAATAAGATGATCTGAAATTATAATTAATTTTCTGTTAATCTGACAGTTCTGCTTTGCGAGTATTCTATCTGCTAGCATCAATCCTGTTCGTGATAGTACTCTAATCACATTAATGCAACAAACCAAATACCTGGCATACCTAAGCCTTCATCGTAATAGTCTCCAATCGTGTCTATATAACAATGTCAATTCAAATGTGCACGATTATTACTTCCCAGGTGTGTATGCATACATATATATAACATATATGTGCATATAGTGCTTCAGATTTGAGTATAAGATAAACGCACCTTCCTTTAGGGTAAATATTATTATCTCTCACTTCAAACATTATCGTACTTTAATTGCATCGGTATCTTGTCTTACAATTAGTGGACTCTTTTAGTAATTAATTCTTCAATATATCCCATGTGGAAAAATTTTGGGGCAGACTTATGTTCAATGGGGGCCAAATCTAGTTTGTCTTATCTAGAGGATCCAGTTTGGCCCCTATTAGGCCCACGTGTGGCAGGCTAAAGTCCAAATCAGGCTACATTAAATCCGTCTAGTTGAGAAGGTTTATTTGGACCCCGTGATGGTGCTATTCATCTTTCCATAATTACAAATTTCTCAAAGTGTCCAGTAGAATAATTTTTTTATTTTATATTTTATTAAAAGTTAGAAGTCTTTTAATGATTATACTTGAAATATACAATAAGTACTTGATCAAAACATATCTTCTGCAAAAGAGTAAAAAAAAATGTCAAACTTGCTCCATCCTAAGCGTTTAGTCGGCCTAATCAGGACCCAATTAGCTTACCCCATTTTAACCCATACAAAAACGTTACAGTACTAATTAGCACCATATTAATCAACCTGATTAGCGCCATATTAGCGTTTAGTCCGGTTAAATTTCGCCTGACGGGATTTAGAGTGGATTCTAAGAAAGCGCCAACTATGTGTCTGAATAACAGTAGTTGAGATGAGAGATTATTTAGTAAACAGCAGGAGTAGATGCTGGTGGAATTAAGTTCAATGCTCCTTCAACAAGGATCATTCGAGGCAATCTCTTACTAGCTATGCAAGTGGCAGGACTCGCAATTCGGTTTCCCTATTGAGATGTTAGCTTTTCGTCAAAGGATCCTATTAGTATGCGGTTAGTATATTGTTCACTGTGTTCGCTACTCTATCAGTCTATTGCTAACTATTACCGATTCCGTAGCTTCTCTCCGACTTGGTCAATCACTCCGAGGTCGGCAAGCATCACTTTGTAGGCCAATAAGATGTCTCTATTCGCATATTGTACCTCTTGCTCGCTTCGAAGTCTCTCAAAATTTTCATTGGATTTTATAAGCATTGTTTGATCCAAAAATTTTGTGTGCACATATGGGCGGCTGAAAGTAAAAAGTGGATGAAAATATTTCCTTTGTAAAAGTGGAACAAAAATTGTTCAGAGTAAAAATGGGACAACATGAATTCTCAAAGCAAAAACCGAATAAGGAGAACTACACGGAGAAAAGAAAATGGCTGAAAAAGTGGAACAAAAATGTTCAGAGTAAAAATGGGACAACATGAATTCTCAGAGCAAAAACGGAATAAGGGGAACTACACGGAGAAAAGAAAATGGCTGAATTTACCATTTAAAATAGTCAACATGCGCTCTGAACGCAAATAGTAATTTTTGCTAAGAAAATTGTAAGCCCTGCTATTTATATTGCAAAAGTTACATTTTGAAATAGTAAAATTGACTAAATTCCAGGAAAAATGTGTTCAGAGCGATTTTAAAAATGGTAAATTCAGCCATTTCTTTTCATCTTATTTTTTCCGTGTAATCAGCGTTCGGATTGGGGTTCCGTTTTTGTTCTGAGAATTCATTTTGCCTCACTTTTACTCTGAATAATTTTTATCCCACTTTTACAAGCGAAATATTGTTATCCACTTTTTACTTTCAGCCGCACAATATCCTTCATTTATCAAATTGTTAATATCTTTAGTTTATTCAATTCTACTGTATAAAGTCTATTATAACATGAAGCATTTTTCCATTTCCCATGTCCAACTTCTGGTTTCGTGAAAAAGATGAATTTTTCATGTCTACTAATATGGTGAATTAATTCAGTAATTCCTGACTTTCTGTGACTAACTACATCTCGGTAATTATAGTCTTTTAAAGCCCAGGGTGTTTACCTACATGATGTGTATGAATAATATCTTCCTTTCCTCTTTCTTTTTTTTTTTTCTCTCTTTTCTGCTACGTGATCGTTCCTGGTGTATGCAAAACGTGCACATTAAACACTCACACACAACTAAAGCCCGCGAGCTGGACACCTGCATACAAATGAACGAATCAAGCCTGTAATCGTTGTTCAATTAAGTACACTCGTCGTCGATAAACCACTTTGATCTCCTCTGTTTTATTCGCGAAAACGTACGTGAAGGTATTTCAAAGTTGTTATGCTAAAAGTTGAATGTAAAAATACTTTGCATATATTGAAAGATGTATTAGAGTTATTAACGGGGAGTAATTGGTCAGTTTTATATTTATTTCATACTTGATTAGACACCAGCGAATTATTTATTATTATTATTATTTTATTATTTATGATGATTATTTCGCTGAAAATACAATTACACTGTGTGACAGCGATCAGGCACTTTTACCGAGACCTAGTATACGTTGTAGGCCTTGAAAAACTAAAGAAAATGGTATGGTCGAAATTTCCCATAGACCTCAAAAATCTCGTTTTAGAGCCAAAAAACCGTTTTTTGGAATTTCCTGTATATAATAATTCGTAACTCCGCCCTTTTTCAATCGATGTTGAATTTCTTTTCTTTTCTTTTTTTTTTTTTTTTTTTTGTTTGAAAGGGAAAAAACAGAACTTTACATGTATTGCATATTTTGTCCAAATAAAAAATTATGAAGTTACAGTCGAAAAGATTCTGTATTTTTTCATTTTTTGCAAGTTTCTTCAACTTTGAGAACAATTTAATAATATTGTTTGATTCCCAAGATTTTTTTCCTCTTAATAGTTTAAAAGTCCATTTAATTCTGCATCTAATGAGCTATCTTAAATTAAAATCGGTTGAAAAAGGGCGGAGTTACAAATTATTATATACAGGAAATTCCAAAAAACGGTTTTTCGACTTTAAAGCGAGATTTTTGAGGTCTATGGGAAATTTGGACCATACCATTTTCTTTAGTTTTTCAAGGCCTACAACTTGGTAGAAGTGCCTGCAGTTTTTTTTTCTTGTAACACAATGTTATATAACTTTAAAATTTGGTATATGAAGCTTTAATTTCATGTGATTAAAAATAATTATTACATGAGAATCTCAACGTTTGCAAGTTCACGAATGGATAATTATAATTACCAGCAATTAAAAATTTAGTAAGTCGATATTCCAAGTCTTTAAATAAATGAGTGATTTTAAGCTCAAAATATCCAAGAATTTAAACGTTTTAAATTGCAAACTTTTGTGATTGAAATATCTAAAATACAAAATTAAATATAAAAAAAAAACAGTTCGGTTGTTTTTTAGTTTGTAAATTAAATGTCCCAAGTTTTCACTGAATCAACATTTCAAGAAAAATACTAGTTTTATCAAACTAGAACCTCTAGAACTTCCGTTTATATATGAGCACTCTAAATTTTAGGTGCATTCAAATTTCTCGCTGGGAGAAATACGAGGCAAACAGATGTTATATGATACAGTCGAGTGCATCCATTTATCTGAAATTAAAGCGCTACAACCCGGTTAATAAGTTTAATAGACTGGTGTTTTTCCCTGTAGCAAGTGTATTTTGTCTGAAATCGTAGTTCTGAGCACAGTGCCAAGTCTGGATCTTCTGGCTTGCAGTGGTAAATTAAGAGAGAGGAAATGAAAGAGGGAAGGGAGAAAATAAGAAAGAGTAAAAAGGATAAATACTTGAGGAGGGAGTGAACAAGCGACTCAGACGGGAGGAGAGAGCGAAAGGGGAAATAGGGGAGAAAGAGAGAAATAGAGATCTTTGGCTCCCAGTGACTAGGGAGCCAACCGAGCAGTAGCGGTGCTTTAATTGTTAGCATATTTTAACCGTAATTTTCTCTGTTCCAGTTGTCTGAGCCCGAGATCCGCGTTCTTCTACGAGTTCCCGCCTAACGGTAAGTTGGCTGACTACGCCAGGTTCATTTGTCACAGTTTAAAAGATAGCGCAGAAACGAGCTTTTCTTTCCATCGAAAGACCCTGTATATAGAGTTATAAAAAAAGAGAAATTTTCAAAGTGGCTGAAGCCATCTTTCAAGGATTTCTTGCACTGTAAAAAAGCTCTCAAGAAAGTAACATGCGTCTTCATCATCATTACTGTGCGTGTACCCTATGCGCATAATCACTCTGTTGACAGACTTGCAGGATGGAAAAAAAGGATGATGCATGGAAATCTAAAAGTAAGATAAATTAGGGAGTTAAATTTATATTAAGAGAATCCTTTTTATAACTGAAGGTACTTTTTTCTTCATTGTTGTTTAGATCGTTAGTAAATTGAATGAAGAATTGGATAAAGTGAATGAAAAGTGTTTAAAGTATTTCTTTAAAAATAGAGAGTGTTCCTCGAACTGGGAAATGGCCATCATTGTTTCATAGTAAAGCTCTTATAGTTTGGTGTACTTTCGCAAAAGATAGAGACAAAGTCACAACTCTCAAGAGGTAAAGAGAGACTTTAGTAGTCGTCGAGTGACACTCACAATAAAATATAAACGATACTACAATAAAAGGCTCACAAGCCAACATGAACTGCAACAGGCCGGTTCTCCCATCTGCGGAGAATTTATTACTGTCCTGAGTGCTTGCATGTGACATGTCAGGAATACGCATAAGGATAGACTTGCTACGCATAAAAGGCGGCGACTGTCATCTGCTATTACAAGTTTGAACAATATTCCACTAAGGTTCCTTAATCCCATTTCATTTTATATCTATTAGTTTCATGCTTCTGTTCTCATGACAGTTTTGTGGTTTTTGTCACTGAAATGCGATTAATGAAAAGTTGGGAAAATGTGGTTTGCCATGAACTGAAGAATATGTATTATTATCGATTTTAGAAAAATATAGAGAAGGAAGTTTATGAGATTTTCGAAAGATTGCATCGATATTAGAAAGCACGTAGAGGAATGCGGAGGCAAGAGTAGAATCAAGATGAGAGAAGGGAAAGAACCACTCGACAGAGGAATTTTTCAAGATATCGAAAAACACTTTAGATCCCATATTGTGGAGATGACTGGAGTCGCGAGGGGAGGTCACCGTTGATATTTCATTTCTATTGACTCCTCCAGCGGTTCCAGCTACTCGTGGCCCCATTCCACCGTTCCACTACCACTCGGCTATGAATACATAATTGAGATCTAACTCCACCAAGAAATCCCCTCATGCATGTATCGCAAACAGCCCTTAAATCCCTCTCTCTAAAATCTACAACCTCTTTTTTCCACTGAGCTTTACGGCAACAGATTTTTGACAATATCAGCTCCATTTATCGGCAAAATCCATGCACTGTATTTATAAGACTTGTGTCATTTGATGTTTATATGACGAAATTTGAAGACGCTTATTGGTTCTCTTTTCAGTTTTCTATATATAAGAAAGAAAAAATAAATAAGTCTTTTATAAATGAACGTAGCAATTCTTGCTTTACTATGAAGCTAGAGTGTCTCAGAGTCCCTACCCTGAAGTTTTGACATTTCATGTTTTAAATTAGGCGAATCTTTATATTCAAAATTTATTTTTTAAAAGAGAATCCGGCAGCATTTCTCGCGTTCAGTCTTCGAGGAAAGGCACTTTATTGATGATTTTAATGTACATGTATTGTTAAAACTTTAAGTTAAATTCGATAGTTCTGTCTTTCTGTAATTACTGAAAGCTGTAAGTATGATCAGAACGTTAATCAGTTTAAGGGAAGTGCGCGTTAACAGTAATTCTGTGTAAGAGGTGTTGATTCCATTGTAGCACTTAGCAGTTCCATGGTGGGGAACCTAGCTCAGCATGTCGAGGTTGCTTGCTTACTTGCCTGCCTGTCTGCCTGCATGCTTGCTTGCCGATCTCACATCTGTGAAAGTACATATAACCCTTGTATGTCTACACAGGAACAAGGGCTGCGTTTGTCCTTTGGGAACCTGCTTACACTTATACAACTTGATATATGTACAGCGTACACCGTTAACAGAGCCTAAACTTCCTTTATGAATACCTTAGTTGCACTAAAACTCTATATCCTCTTGATGCTGCTTCAAGTTCTTCGGAGTTTAGGTTCTACATATATATCTTGGAAAACTATTTCATCTCTGAACAATTACAATTCATAATAACAGAGTTCTCTCATTTGAAGATGTGTTCTATGATATTGTGGATTTTTTTTTGATACTCTAAAGTAATTCAGAGCCTATGACATTTTAATTTTTCTTTTCCCCTACAACAAAAAATCTGTGAAGAGCGAGCATACCAGTCTGTTGTACGACTTTTAACACAATTATTTGAAATAGATTTTGCACTGAGTTAGAAAGTAATTAGTAAGTTAGTAGTAATTGAGTCCGAATGCAATCAAGGGCAACTTCATTAAGTGGAAAAAGGCCTGGATTGTCCAGTGCCTTATTGGAAGATAACGAGATTTTGTTAGTGATCGATCGCTTAGGTCTGTAGCCAAATTTTTTTGTCACCGTATATTTTCAATCCTCATAGAAGCGATCAATCACTGACAATTTAAATTTCCAATATGCATTGCCAGTCATTTTCAACTATTACCGTTCATCATTCTCTGCGTATTAAACTAATAGGTTATAATTATATTAAAAAATCATATTTTTATCAGCAGTTTCGTATTTTTTATATTTCTCTCTTTCCCTTTAAATGTTGATAGCTCAGTTTGCTGCACAAATGTTCTCGCATTTCACGTAAAAGTTGGACGCCGATCTTTGATAAATTAGAGCCGTAGTCGTATGCGAATCGGAACGTCCATTTCTCTAAAAGAGAATTGAGCTGAGATTTATGACGGTCATTAAAACTCTTCGCGGCTCTGCTATTGAGATGCTTTACCAAGGTATCCAATTGTTCGGCTTTTCGACTAAGCTCGCTCTTGAGAAAAAATTAAAATTTTACTCATTCAAGTTGTACTTGAATTCCAAAACTAATTGAAAACCTAGATATTCAAGAAGTTGATCAAACTCTCCTTACTAAAAAGGAACTTACAGTTTCCATGCGGACTAAGCTTTTTTGTTTGCCCTTCTTTTAAAAGCATTATCGACAACGAAAAACAAAATTCTTCTACTAGACAACGACTGTAGGGGAACAAAATAAACGAAAAGCGATTCCTCTCACAATAAAAGTGCTGAACCAATGAGAGTGGGCATATCCTTACGCGATCGCAAAACTGATAGTCGCAAGAGTATTCTGTGTATGCAAAACAGTCGCAATTAAGCCAAGGTGATTTGCATGAGTGTATTGTTTAATGGCATATGAGCAGATGGGCGTTGGGCAAGAGAATGCTAGGGGGCGGGAGAGAAGCACCAGTGATGAGTTTGCGATAATTCGATTGCATTCCAATGGCTCTGGTCCAACGGGCAACGACCGACGGTTATCTAACTCGATGTAGTCCCATAGTCGTTGGCTTATTCCCTATAGTTACTTTACTTTCCGAATTACCAAAGCCCTACTCGGAAATACTATAACACCTGATTAGCCTTTGGATTCGAGATATTCTTTTTTAAAGAGACAAAACAGTCACTATGTGGAATTAAAAACCTTAAAGGGTCGTCCATTTATTACATAACGCTTTTTTTATGATTTGTGGACTCCCTTCCCTCCTTGTAACGCACCGTAACAATAGACCATGACATCCCCCCTTCTCCTTGATTATACGTAAATTTCATTAATCTGTTTTATTTTTCGCTCTAAATACAATGTTTTTACTGTAATAAGAAAAATAATTCCATGTGATTTTTGGCTTATATAATGTAGAAGAATTTATAATATTTCTTTCAATTACAATTCAACTACTCCAAAAGTTCTACCACTTGACGTTTGAGTGTAAAGCAGATTTCAACGTTTGAAGACATTTTAAAAGATATTAAAAATTTCGAGGTATTTAAAAAATTTCAAGAAATTTTAAAGATTTTAGGATATTCTAAAAGATTCAAAGGAATTTTCGAGACATTTAAAAAAGTTAGGGAAACTAAATTTGCTGTTGTGATGGTTACCACGTGCTCTTAAAGATTTTAGATTACTTTA
>JAUESH010000024.1:16370599-16424356 GCA_032275165.1 Synergus magnus
TTTTACGCATTCTTTGCAACTCAACTGCGCTACTTTTTTCATAAAATTTAAATTCTTAAAAATTATTAGAAAATTAAAAAATTATTTTTCAAACAAATTGTAATATTGTAAAGGAGCATATTATGCTTCAATCATAAGAGGGGCCTTATATTTATAAGCGGGAATCGTCTGGGAATTTGGTGGGCAAAATTTAGTAGACACCCTGTTTAGTAAAACCCAATTATGATTCGTGGCGAAACTTTCCGTGGCCTTATAAGAGTGTTACATTTGACTTTTTTTTCATTACTCTGGTATTTTTAAAAGAATAAAATCTCCTTTTTAAAAAAAAATCCCCTTTTTTCGATGAAACAATCCCTTATATTTTCCCTATAATTGAACTTCTGAACCACTGTGATCCCTGGAAATACCACTCTACACTTTTGGTCCAGTGTACCATAAATGTTTAATTATTTAAAAGTATAATGAAATAATACATCTCACTATTTACTCACGTAATTATAATACCATGGGATAATCCATTTAAAGGATGAATGGTTTTATTCCCCTGTATGTATAATGCGTACGCTAATTAGAGCCTCAAATTGTCCTAATGAGAAATTTCGTCTACCAGAATCGTTACGTACCGTTATTGTCAATCATTGGTTTATGAACGCCCTTAATTAACGTGTGGAACTGCAGGTTACTATCGCAGCCAGTAAACCATAATATCTTGTTATAGATGTCTAAAACTAAAGATTGGTCTATTTTGTTGTTAAGTTACCCTTAATAATGGAGAATTTCAATCTCTTTTAATAAGAAAAGTTGGATTATCATTTTTTTTAATTTTACAACGGAGTAAATTCTCGTTGTGAAATGGGAGTAATTAGGATCGTGTAGTGACGCACCATTGTCACTAATGAACGGATGCATTGACACTAATACAATATAGCGAAGGGGTGAGGGACGGGAATGTAACTAACGGCATACCTGTATTATTCGTTAATGGATAGCGATGTCGTGGTTAACCTCGATTCATTCGATTATTCGTGAGATTGGTTGTATTCGTGTTGTTATAGAATGAATAGATACTGTAGATATATTTCAGTTCATTATGCACTCGCAGCATTGTAAACTATCATCCATTCATTAAAGAATTGATTTTTGTTTAAAATTTCCGTACTACTATGTTGTTTTACTAATGTGAATGATTATACCTGTATGGTCCTTTCACAAAAAATTCTTTTAAAAAACATATCGGATACCATAAAAGTAAATGTTACAAATTTAAAAAATTGCACAAATCGTTATTTTGTAGTTTTAGTTTACATAAATGCGAAACAGTCAATCAATTTAATTATTCGCGATTGACCAAAACGTTAAGAAAAATTAGAGATGATATTTCGTAAACAATGAGCAATTTTCAGTCTTTCTTAACAATACCTACATTTTTTCCAGAACAAGGCCAAAATACGAGTAAAAAGAAAACGACGTTCTCCAGGCTACTACGAGGGCTGAAAACGCATAAAAAAGAAAAACAGGGTCACACACAGGGTTCTCCGAAACATAATCGAACTAGGATGGGCGTTCCTCAAAGGGTAAGTTTTATTTTGAATCTTTTAACAATTTTTTAATAAGCCGTTGAAAAAAATATGGTGCAAGTTGGACTAAAGTGAAATACAGTGATAGAATTTTGGCGACCGAAATTATTTATTATATTTGCATGCTCTATTAAATTTCGTTTCATTCGCAGTTTATGAATCTGCGCCCATAAAATTTTCGATAAATCTATTCCGCGTAATTGTGTCACGCTGTTCCCAGCGAAATTCTGGAAGTAAATATATCATGCAAACTAGCGAAACTGATACTTTGAAGTTGGAAGCACTGAACAGTAATTTTCATCATCACGAGTTTGTGAGCATTTATCGAGTCTGGTCAGACAACGTAGACATATTCAACAGTCGAAATTCATAAATGCTCTTCAATTTACAGGGCTTGACTTTCAACCCTTCAATTTTCGACATATCTATACTTTTAATCGATTAAATATACCGAAATGAACAAAAATTCGCGTTTCAAACCCGTGTAATTACTTAATTTTTCCATTTACCGGATACAATTTTTTTAATCATAAACTGCAACTCTACTTTTTACCGAATTGTACAAATTCCGCAGCTTTCATATTGCAAAGCTTACCAGGAAAATTTGAAATATCTTTTAAAATACATGATGCACGTTTTTTAAATTGCTGAAGGTTTGTATTTTGCCTTTTAATCTGCTGTTGCCTTGTATTTCAGGAATAATGTAAAACGTTTGAGATTTCCTAAACCTTGAATTTCTCTTTCCTAGAAAACGCATGGATCGTATCTTGCGTATCGTAACCATGCTAGATAACAATTTGGTATACTTTACGAGTGCCCACACGTACGTATTTTACATGTTCGCTGGAAGGCGTACGTGCTTCGAGCAAAATAGCGAGGAAATTGTAACTCACGCGAGATAGGTACAAAACGAAAACCTCAATTGGGGAACCTTACGAGTTTTATGTTGTGAAAAAACTTACGGGAAATTTGTCGTCATGTCAAAGAAGAAGCATTTGCATGCTTTCCATGAAAAAACAGAATTGACTTTAACGAAAATATCTTCCTATTATTGATTTCTCTTCAAAGAAAACATTTTTGTGAAAAAAAACAAACAAAGAACATCATTGATCCTCACCAAAATAATTTAGTATTTTTACTAAATTAACGCTTTTTTCAATTGAAGACAATTTTTTATTTATCATTCTTTTTTCGCATGCGATGCAGTTTTGTCACGATAAGAGCTTTATAGGGACTTAGTGGAGAACCTCGAACAGGGTGACACTAATTCCTATCGACACCTCTCAACTCTGCTTCGCGAAAAAGAAATGTAGCAACTAAATACTAAAGCTTTGAAACATTTGCTACGTCTCTTGTGTCACACGTATCTCGCCATTTCATTCGTTTATTGCCAGTGAGGTACGCATGCTGAGCACCTGACTCTACTCGTTGGTCTGAAAGTTGGCTATTACCACGCAGCGTGACTAATTCGACGCTTTATGGTTGCATTGCTAATGTCAAAGAGCTCTAGGCTCTAGACCATTGACACGCTTCACGCGTCGGAAAAGAATACGTTGGGGTTTTGTAATTTGTTTTTGTACACCCTCGCTCCGTGAAATGTGTGAATTTATAGCCTGCGTGATTTTTTGCATGCAAATTATTTCATATTTTTGCCGAGAAATAAGCTCAAGCTATTCAAATGATCCATGAAATTTGTCCCCAGTAAAGCGCACATCAGGAATGAAAGTTGAGCCTATACACTGCCTTTTTCAAATTTTCAATGTATTCTCTGCAGATTTTTTCTATATCCTATCATAAAACAGCGGTTACGATTCTATCGAAAATAGATTCTCGCAATCTCAAAATCTGAAACTACATTCTCTCTTCAGAAGAGTTTCAAAATTTTCAAGTAATTTAAAAGTAATAAATTTTAAGTATTTTAAGGAGTTTTAAACAATATTCAAAAGATTCAAAGGATTTTAAAGGAATTCCAAAGAATTTAAGGGCTTTCAAGAGATTTGACAAGATTTTAAGTGATTTGAAATGATATTAAAAAATTTTAATCATTTTTTTCAATTTTCAATCATTTTTTTCTCCGGAAGTTTTGAAAAAAAATCCCCGTGTACGACCAGCGATAATGTATCTAAAAATACATCGAAAAAATTTGAACCAAATCGAATGACTGGTTTCCGAGCAAACTTCTGCAAAAGAAGAAAAAGGAAACCTAAATCCGTTAATAATTTTTAGAAATATTGAATTTCAAAAATTCTGAAATAAAAAAATTTACAGTGGTATAGTCCCTTAAGTAATTTACATATGTAGAAATAATTCAAAACAGTTTCAAGATTTTAAAATAATTTCAAAAATATAAAAAATGTTTTTGAATTATTTAAAATCTGTTAAATATCTTGAAATCTGAAATTTGTTGAAATCCCTTGAAATCCTGTGAAATCTTTTGAAGTCTTTTGAGATCACTGAAAAACTCTTGAAATCTTTTGAAATATGTTGAACTCTCCAAAGTTTTTGGAAATATTCTAAAATCTATTAAAATCTGTTGAAATCCTGCAACAAAAAATATTAAAATCCCTTGAAATTACTCAACTCTTTTTGATATTTCTTTGAAATTCTTTTGAATTCTTTAAAATATGTTATATCTCTTGAAGTCCAGCTTATATAGAAGCAGTTTTTATGATAGAATTGCTGATAGTGTTGCTGAAGAACATTTCTTCAGTGGAGGATTTACAATAGTGAAAATTGAATCATGTTCAAGGGAAGGGTATACATGCGATGGTGAGACATGTGGTTTTCTTGGATAGAGTGGGCTGATGGAGGAGAGGTATAGGGAGATGTCGTGAGCATTGAGCAACCAATGACGGAAGAGTGGAGAGAACGGAAGGGTTGAGTGAACAGAGTAGTGGTAGATCAGCTGAGTTGGTCAGCCACCACTGTAACTGAGAGGCCAGTCTCCATTTGACGTGCAGACAGGCTTTGATCATCTCTCCACTCTCGCGTTTCTCTATCGCGACTTCTCTGCTCTTGCATCCTGGACCGTGTTATATAAACATAGCTTGGCCAACTACCGCATCACATCGGGACGCCAACCAGTGGCTACCTGGTACCGCCACAGGCTATAATAGAGGTCACCAGTATCCATCCTCGAGTGCTCTGAGGATCCGGTTTCCAACCGGGGAATATTGTAACTGTCACCGGTTTAGCTTTTGAACCCTCCTGCCGTGTTCTGGCGTATCCTGCCAACCAGACCACAAACGTTATTCGTCTTGTTCTGGCGTGACTGCTGGCAGTTATCGAAATGGAAATTCAAAGGTCGGTGTGAGCCACCGCGTGCAACCAAGGCTTACTCGCAATGCACACTACCTATCAAAATTATGAATATGCCTCTGAAATACTAGAGGCAAACTTCGTAATCATAGGTTCAGTTGAATGTCTTTGAGTTAAGATTTCATTTTACTAAATTAATTATAAATCAACCTAACTAGGATCATTAGTTGGTATACAGAGAGAACTAGCAAAAATTTACCTCGCGTTGCCCGGGATTCTAAGAGATTTCAAATTACTTTAAGGGGCACAACTAGTGTGACTGCCAAAAAAAAAGGTGATTTTCGGGAATTTATTCAAAGAAAAGTATTGCATCGAACGTTCTGTAATTTTGAACGTATATTCTTTTATATTTTAAGTAAACAAAGTAATTCTTTTGTATAAAAATATTCAATTTTGAGCGACTTGTGCGCCATCTCCCGAGTCTCAAAAAAAAGTTGTCCTACTGCTGCAGTGATTGCGGCCTTTAGACTCGCTGAAATCAAAAATTAAAAGAAGACCGTTAAACTAGAAGATATTGCCCGTACCATGAACCACTATTGTTGAAAAAAATGAAAATCTAACAAAATGGCGGAGTTTTGAAAAATTTTGAAATTGAAAAATTTCATTTTTCAAAACTGGAGGTTCATGATATGGAGAAACAAATACTAAACACGATAAAAAAAAGAGTCAAGTCGATCGGATGATTTGTATTCGAGTTAGAATTGCAGCAAATTTGAAAAATGTCGTTTTGAGAAAAACGCGTTCAAAGATAAAAATACTGATTTCTAACCAAGGAGCAGCTGCTCTTCAGAGGCGCGTAGTTCAAAAACTATTCAAGATCCGTCCTTGAAATTTTAGTATTTGAATTTTTATGTTCTTCTTAGAGGTACAGGCCACCGAAAATTCCAAAAAAAAAAAATCGATTTTTTGAAAGTGCCACACTAGTTGTGCCCCTTAAGAAATTTCAATGGATTTTAAAAGTATTTTAAGGAATTTTGAGGAGCAAAAAAGACTAAAGGATTTTAAAACATTTCAAGGGATGCTCACAAGTTTTTATTGATTTCTGGGATTTCAAGGGAATTTTAAAAGAGCTGAAAAAGTTGTCAACAGGATTTTCCAACGATTTTTATAGACTTCACAAGATTTCAAGACATTTTAACATTTAGAATGATTCTAAAGGTATTCAAGATATTTTATGAAATTTCAAGGGATTTCGAAAGTGTTCAAAAGATTTTAAAACATTTTATAAAAAATAAAATAGTTACTTAAAATGTATTTAAATCTCTTGAATTTGTTCGAAATGTCTTGAAATCGTTTAAAATATTTTGAAATCACTTAAAGTATCTTGAAATCCTTTAAAATCATTCAAAATGTCTTGAAATACAAGAAAATGAAAAAAATTTTAAAAGTTCGAAAACAGTTTCAAAATATCTTAAAAAATCCGCGGAACGATAATAGTTGTTAGTAACAGTAAAAAATTGAGTAATTGCTGATGAATTAAAGTTTAAGAATATTGGGAATTTTATCTTCGTAGCATGAGTATGTTATCTTTCTCTATGTATTTTAAATGTAATCCGTAGATCGATATAATGCACAAGAGATAAAAAAGGAAAGTCAGTGCGATAGTAGAAGGTGGAAACAGGTACGATCAATGCGGTGCACACGTATCACCTTTACTTCGTCTCTTGAAACCTCAATGGCTCCCAACCCTCCTGCTCGCTCTCTCTCTCGCTCCCCCTGTCTCTCTTTCACTTGCTCTCAGTTTCACTCTCCACTTTTCTGTTACGCCTTCCTTCTTCGAACCCTTCCTCACGAAGTCTCCCCAATGTCACGGTCTCTACAATTTCCCATCCAGTCCATACACGCGATTCCATCTTTTCAAACCCAGCAGTCTTCAAAATCAATGAACAAATATTACCACTCTACAACAAGTGTACTACACTAAATTTTAAGTCAACTCATCTTCTTTGCTTCCTGCTATATAATGTCAAAGATCGCAGCGTTGATTCTGAAACTGTTGCGGTATATCCCCATAAAATTATAATATTTATGGCATTTTAATGGAGAACCTCTAGTCACCGGCTGCGCCAAACGACGCCCTAGGGTCGCTTGCATATTTTTTTTTCTTGTTTCTTTTGTATTTTTTTATAAAGATACTAGCATTGCACATTCTGTTTAAAATAATGTGTGAAAATTCATTCTATTGATTGTATATTTCCTCGCTTTTGGGAATTCTATCAACAAAGAACAATCATATGTAAAACTAATAATGGAAACACACAAAAAAATAAATAAATAAAAACAGTAGGACATTGAACGTTGAAAATACGGATTTATTTAAAGTATATTGAAAATGTAACTGTTTTCGCAGTTTTTCGTTTGCTATACTCAATAAAAGAATTGGAATGAATTCTTGAACGAATTACATTTTCAATGTTTTTTCAAACAACTAAAAATATTGAATTATAATTGACATTTACATTAAACGCAAACAATATTGAAAATACAATTTTCTTTCGCAGAAGAATATTGAAAAAACAGCAAAAAAAATTTGACTGTGTGTTGAGTGATAAATTTCTTCTGTTATCATTATTGACAATGAAACTTTGAGATACGAATATACAGGGCGGAAGTCAGGTTGAAGTATACCTTTACTTTACCAATCCTTTTATGGTATTCATGAATCCGACGATATCGAAAGGGGAAGGGATTATTCAGCAGCAGTTAACCCTGGACCGCGGTAGATCTGTTTAACTGCCTCGTAAGTTTTTCGAGCTGCCACGCTTACTTTGGCGCAACAACGTTGCGATGTAAAATAGTCTCTGCTTGAAGCAAACGAACCAGGCAGAGATCCACGCGGCCTCTGCTGAAATGGGCTTTCGCGAATGGGGCTCCCTGGGGTGGCGGTATATTTTTTATCTTAATGGCATTACACAGTTTTACGCTCAAGGAATTTAATGGAGTTACCACCGTGCGAGCTCTGCAAGAATACTTGCCAGTATATCTAGGGAAGAGAGATTGCTGTGCTTGAAAAATCGATGTAAATTATGTTCAACAAAACACCAAATACTAGATCAAAACTCACGTTTCATGTTGCATGAAATTGAAAATATGCTTTTCGTCTTATAAATTCGATATTCGATTTTATAAATTACTATGAAAATTATTAAATTTTGTTGTGTGTACATATTAAAAGTGTATATTATATTAATCACTTATTCGGAAAAAAACAAAGGAATAATACTATAGGACAATATGTTTAATATTAATTTCCATAAACAGCGGTAAATTATTATTAAGTCTATTTATCTTTCAATATTTGCATCTACGATTAATTGGTTATTGGCTTTCGGAATTCATCTCTACCTGGATTATTTGTTTAATATCGGGAATAGTCTGGCATAGTCTGGCATATTTAACCGGTCAATTATTCGATACAATAAAACGTCGAGTCCAGTATTGAATTTGGATATTACTCTGCCTTTCTGCTGCTTCGCCAACAGACAGAACCAAGCAGCATATAAATACAGAGGAATATTAATCTACAATTCCAAGATACATCGAGTACTAGAAATCGAGTTGTTTCTCTTAGCACGATTTGAATCGGAAGTATTTTCATTCAAATGGTGTTGCTATTGCAGAACAAAGTGTCCTGTAAAGCGGGAGAGGGTCATGAGGTTAACAAGTGAATGTATTTCACGCTTCTGCCTTCCTTAGAATTAGCATATAAAACGAGCAGTCAGTCTTGTTTACGCTTATAGGCATGTTTCTCTGCCAGCTGCTTTCATTCTTTCTTCACGGAAGTCATTTCTTCAGTTCCTTGCTTGACCTTACCTAACACATCACCTTAGAAATCATTAGGAACTAAAGATTATGTATGTACTAAAAAATCTAAATGACCTACTCAGGGAAGTGACCTACTATAAGTTACCCTATGATATCCGGTAATTTCACAGAATAGCCATGATCCACCCATTCCATAAATAAAAAAGAAACTAAATTGCCGCGCAAAATTTTAAATGACATTCTTTTCTGATATGTAAAGTGTTGGCCGTAAAACGAAATCGGTTAACCTACCGAGAGACACACATTTGCCCGTCCTGTCCCTCCTTTTCGTCCTTCGTTTCCGGTATAGCTCTACGCGAACGACCGATGCAGCAATGGGAGTTTATGGTCGTAATACAATCTTGCGTTATCAGGTAGCCACAACTGACCAATAAAGCCGACAAACGCGCAAATTCAGTGCAGATCTTATCTGTCGTCCTCTGTTTCCATTTCAACCGATTTCGCGATAGGCGGCCTGGGTATTACCTAGATTCCTGTGCCCACCTAACGGGCTAAGCTACGTGTATTCATCCGGTTTGTCCCTGCGGTACGCCCGGCATCGGCATGCCTTACTGCAGGCGATGCATTTCAATACATCTTTCCCACCCCTTTGCCACCCTCTCTATACACTCTGCTTAAGTGATTCCGGATTGGCGTGCTAATGACTGTTTCATATTCATTGCAGCAGCTCCAAGTAGGCCCAAACTTCACGCTTCGCTGTCCACCGAATTGAGTGCCTTACTTACGCTCTAATGGCATCCTTTCCTCCCAACACGAGGATTTCGATTTAATTAAATTTACTCGACGGATTGTAGCCCAAAGGATCATCACTATTGAGAGCTATTGGGTCAATAAAGTGGCAATATTGTTTCTACCTTCCACAGCCGTTAGGAGTAGTAGGCTGTTGAGAGTTTAGTGTATTAATTCAATTTACACCACCATTGATTGGTGTTCTGTGAGTGTCACATAACACCCATCAAAAGTGAAATAGCGCTCTCATGAGTAAAAAGTGAAGCATGCTGCAAATTGCTGCAGTGCAGTGAATCTTCATGTATAATTGGGATTCTGGAGTTCGGAAATTACAACAAAATAAGCGTATTTATTTTTTCTGATAGGAAAATAATCAAGATTTCAACAAGTAAATTTCCTCTTAGCAGCCACTCTCGTTTGCAGATAACTTGACTTGCAATGTTGAGTATATCATTTTTTTTCTCATTACTTATTTCTAGAACACTCATCATGTTTTGAAGACGTAATTTTAGAAACTTTTGGGAGTCTCCTTTAATAACCGGTTTTAATGAGCAAGTACGAAGGCTGGTCCTCCAATGCAGACATCTTTTCACAGAGCCTATCTTCGCAATTACCACGAAACGTATCGTCGCCAGGCAGTCTGCCCTTCTCCAACTCAGTTTTTTTCTTTTGTTTCGTATTTTCGTACTCGACATTGTAGGTTTTCTAATTTTTTGGTTGGTTAAGTTGCTGTTAGCTTCTACCGGCGAGTAACATTTGTGGCTTTGGATTTGAAACTCACAATTAAAGAAGTTATCAGAAGGTACCTTAGGACCAGTCCTTTCAGATCTTTCTTCCAACCGCCGGACTCTTCAACTATCTTGGGCTCTTAGATGCAGACTTTTCATGAAGCGTCTTCTTAACAACGTCTTCGTTCTTTTCGCAAACTCCTCCTCTTGTCTCTTCGCCTTTCTTCTCATTTTTCTTCTGCTTTTTCACTTTCTTTAATAGCACAGACTCGAGCAAACCGAGAGCCGCGAGACTCGACACGGATTTCCGATTTTAAATATCATCTCCCTTCTTGAAATTTCTTTCCGAGGTTGGACGTTTTAACTTATGAGAAGAATGTCTCCAAATATCTATACGAATACTAGGAATTAATTTCCTGACCGAAATCTCCTTCCGTGCGAAACGTTCATTATTTTCGAGGACCCTGAACTACTCGGCAAAATGGAAGCAAGATGTCTCTTTGGATTTTTCCCATTAGGATAATGTACTGAATTTAGATTAAATTCATTTGCGCAAGTGATCTGTAAATAGGGGTCGAGTCTCAAACTGTATTCGAGACAAATTTGGCAACTGCAGAATTCATTTTAATTAGAAATTAAATCATTATTGGTGCTAATAGTTTTCTACTATCAAAAATTCACATATTTTAACTAATGTGCACTCTAAAAAAAATTCTATTGGTAGTGAAATGACGTTCCTTTCAAAATGCATTCTTTGAAATTAAGCAGATTTCTTTTATCTGTCAACGAAATCGTTTCACTGTTAAAAAACTCATCTGTTAAGTGCAAAACGAAAATAGTTTTACCGATAAACAGCTGTCACCGCGCAGTAGTAGTTTGTATTGGTATACGCCAAATCCTAAGTGTGCGTGAGACTGTACTTTACCAAAATGCAAAAGTATCGTTGTCCACGCAGCATCGACTACACGTAGAATGAATGCTGCCTGGGCTAAAATTTTGGCGGAGAAGGTTGCGGACGTACATCCTTAATACTAAAAGGAATCGTTTGACAGCCAATAGACTGTTTTTAGAGTGTAACTCAAACTTTAAAATATTACAATCACGATTGAAATCTATTACAAATGAATCAAGAAAGCAACTCAATGTTATGCTTAAGACTTGCGTTTCGATATTCATCACGATCTACTCGCTTGCATAGTTAATTCCCGCGGGCTGTGGTAATGTAATTAAACAGGTTATTCCCTGCTGCAATTACGATGTAATCTACGTCGCTTTAGTGAGCGGTTAGTTTGTCAGCAAGCCTCCTTATACCTCCGATCGGGTTTTAGACACACATAATCTACTAGCACACAAATGGGACAACAATTTCAATCTATAAGTGAATTCATTATGGCAGGATCAATCATAGGTTATCCTTCAACTTAACACTGACGTGACTTAAGTGATTGGATTTAAAATTTAAATTGGATTAGTACGGTTGGGAAACTATATTAGTAAATTTTGACAACTTTTCCCAGGAGCCTCGGGCAGGTTTCGGTTATTTTTGGTTTTCGAAAGCTCTGAAGATAAACTTGATTATACATTTAAGCCTCATAGAACAGTTCCTTTTGGATTCAGCGAATCTAAAACTGTGGAAAAGAATTTATGTTTCACTGCAAATTTTTTATTTTCTTTCTTACCAGAATATAGGATAATGAGTTGACAAATGACAATGATGTATCATTTATGTAATGTATTTCTATCTGTCTACTGTGGAAATTATTGGATCATAGCGATTATGAAAGGATATAACGACTTAACGGACGGAGATTGACGTTCGTGGAGAATAATTTTCACGATATATTGTACCCGTCAATTTATTACCTGCGTGGCGTGTGATTTGAATCCTCTTTGTCGATGAGTTACCTGTATCGCGTTGTGTTGGTTGTACCAAGTTATCCAATCGATTCGTTCGATGACTATTTCGCGAGAGTGTACTCGATAGCTGGTAAAACGATGTCACCAGAGGGAATTGAGCGTTTCGACACGTTTTCAACGCATCGAATGCGTTTTACAAAAAACATTTTTCATTCCCCACGGCATTTTCCAATGCACGTGCAAATTCAAATTTCAACATATTTTTTCAGCTGGCCTCTCATATCTCAACATCTCGATAATGTAACGTCCGTGAAATTGCCTGTTTTACTTTTTTTATTACTGATGTCGTGAATGTGGAATGAAAATCACTTTTTCATTTAATTCTATACAATTTAACGTTCATTCATTTAAACTCGTATCAAAATATAGCAATTTCCACGTATACAGTTCGTATCGTAATCGATGTTTTAAATTTTAATTAAGCAGGGATAGCGTTAATTTACATTTCAAAGAGGAATTGAAGACACAACTTTAAAAAGACGGTTAAGAGTCTTGATTGCTTTTGAAACAAACTGAACTAAATTAAACTAAATTGAAATAAGTTACTTCATCAATCTTATACCTAAAAGTATCACTAATTGGCGCATTAGCTACGCATGATTTAAGGATCGTTAAATTGAATTGCACGAGAAACTTTGAATGCTTTGGTACTTTCTTACGCGGCCTGAAACTTCGTCACCGATTCGTGGCCCCTGCGGTACGTTAAATGCAATATTCCCTGTAATTAGTCAGGAAACTTTCAAGGTTAAATACCCCTCGGAAAATTGCTCGCTGTTCCAATAATAATCCCGTTCCTCTAAGGGTGGGTCGAATAGGAGTACCTTAGGTAATCGTTAACACGCGATGATTGTTGATCTTGAGCCACTTCAGATGAAACTGAAGTGGCTCAAAGTAATAAAATCCTTAGTGTTGCACTTTCTTTTTACAATCTTATTTTCACAAATAAAATTGCTTTCAACTGAACAAAGGAAAAAAATATCAGGACGTGATACCTTCTCCTCGCAGTTCGAACATGAGTTTTTGTAATTGAATTAAG
Source organism: Synergus magnus (assembly GCA_032275165.1). Lineage (NCBI taxonomy): Eukaryota > Metazoa > Arthropoda > Insecta > Hymenoptera > Cynipidae > Synergus > Synergus magnus. The sequence continues at coordinate 16,383,730 of JAUESH010000024.1, forward strand.
TGTATGAAATTTTGTGATTTCAGTTAGATTCACTCTACACTGAAAAATATTAGGAATGTGACTATACGAAATATTTCGAAATCCAAATATTTTTGGGAGTTTAAAAAACGCGTCTACAGCTGAATAAAATAATATGGAGAATAACTGTGGTCCAAGAAAACTTGAAGCGAGGTTTCAGTTCAAGTAGAGCCTGAGGTTCGATTCTTGAAATATAAATTGTAAAGTCGCCATTTCTGAGACGAGATGTAGCCATTGCGCCTTTCATCTCTGTTCACTCTATACGCCCGGGTACACTTTAGAAAAACGAGTTGGTGGATAGTGCATATATGTAGTAACCACTATGCTGTAGATATTCGGCGAAAGTACTGACGTAAAATTCAAATGTCTACCTTCGGTGTATGTTTCAGGCTCTTTTTCCCTTCTGTGATGTATTCGTCTGCATATTTCTTGTATGATGCGATGAGCCAGAACTCAAAACGATATTACGATATTATGATATAACGATGAAACAAAAATACAGACTGAGGAAGTGAAATTTATTCAATGATTATTTACGCACTAGCAGAAATTTACTCGGCGTTGCCTGGGATTTTAAGGGAGATTTCAAGTGAATTTAAGGAATTTCAAAAGATTTCACATGATATTAAATGATTTTAAGGAATTACGAGGGATTCAAGGGAGGTTCAAGCTGTACTCTCGCGAATAACATACTTTTTAGTTTCTTTGTAATGTTCATTTAATTTTTAAATAAAAGACCAAAACCATGCGAAAGAAAATATTCCCCTCGTGCTTCCGTGAATCGTGACGAGTACAAACAGAACTCAGAGTTGAACTATAGTCTAGATCAATGGTAGGAACTCGTTGAACGATGAGCCTCGTTCTCTTTGTAATAAAACTACGCAAGCCAACACGATCGCTTAGTTCCTCTTGCAAGAATTCTACTTACCGTTTCACTCTTTGAAACGAATATAGAATCATGCGGAACGGTCGATGCATTCCTCGCGCGCGTGTATGAGATTCGATCTGGGGTTGAGTTAGATGCCTGATTACGAACTCGAAGAATAATCACGATGGTTAATTGCCTTTGTCGCAGTTGCCTCTACTAGTCTACTGGATTAGCTATCTTAAGGCATGTGGTGTACATATAGCTACAAAAGCAGGATAAATTGACCAGTAGGCGGTTCAAACCAAGAGTAAGAGCTGCGATAAACCAATCCTATAAGGAAAACCAGCCCCAGGTGGCCAGTTAGCTGCTTAACCTTAAAAATAAATGTTCCGAAAGCCTTGCTGGTTTATTGTGATTTACGTAACTGCCTGCTTCCCGATCGTTTCACTTTTAACACAGAAGCGCTTCTATCTCCGATTGCCTGACCGCCGAGGAATCGAAAAATACGAATCTCTACTCCTCCGACAGCATACGCCCACTGAAGAAAAAATTCCGATGTAAAAAGTGGGATTTAAGATTTATTAAATACGATAAAAGGAGTTGTTTGCGTGAAAGATGTCTTTAATCTCTAAAACGTATAAAATATTGTACGGATACTGGAAAATTTGTGTTTTTGAACGAACAATACTCTAATGATTTAAAGAATCCGGGAAAATAATGACATTTGCTGAATATACAAAGACGCTTACGAGTGCACTCGTACTCTGTCAATTACCGTCGAGACCGAGAATTTTCACACGTCGAATGAAACACAAAAGACTCTCACTAATGATTCATTCGTCCCTTTGTCTTCGAAACGCACCCTTGAAGAAACGCCTCTGCTCTTCGTTCGTCGACCTACTCTTAAGCTCTATTTTTTTTCTTTCACTTTGTCTGGAAAGTCTCGTGAAAAAGTCAACGAAACGCGTCCAGTCAACTTGGAATATGAATTTTCAATCCCTCTTTCCGCCTATCGTATTATTCAGGCTTATAACCCACTGTCTTCTTATACCTACGCCCCCTTCAGCTGAAACTGCGGATGCAAATAAACGGATTTAATCCGTTTAACATAAACACTGAGTCGTTTTAATTAAATCTGGTCGCGATACGGCTTTTGGCTTCTTAACTCTTCCCCTTTCGTGTTCGCTTTTCCTATTCGTAAGTCTTTCTAATTATGATGAATAATAAATAGTCATAATACTAAATGCGCATATAATATTAGATGAATGAGATTTTCGGGAGGAGGGTTCAATAATCCCGTGTGAAAATCGCCCGGTTTGTCCCCGTTTGAAGCTGAGTGTTGGTCGGGTTCTGACTAGAGTATTCTGACTACCAATAAACTTTTATTTGGACTTCAGTCTATATAGAAAACATCAATTTTTACACGGGATCTTCCTATATATTTTATTTTCATTAAAACAAGTTAAGTAACGTTGTAAGTGGTGAAAATTGTTAAAGTAAATCCACTCGGCGAGTCTCTTCACAATATCTTTTTTTAAACCTCGTAAGTAATTCGTCAAACAGAAAAGAAACAATTCAAGCTTTATTTTGCTGATAAATTTTGTCAACAAGGGTTTAACTCATATTTTAATTTTTCCCTGCGAAATCTGGTGAAGTATCCCAATTGATTGCGTGCAATAGTGGAATATCTCAAATTTAAGGATCGGGAAGCATTTGCGTTTCATATCGCATTTTCCCAGGATTTTCCGAGTGGCTGATGAGCCAACACGGTTCTTGCTCTTACTCACGGTAATTTTGTGGAAACACTTCGGGCCTTAATCTGGAAGTTTAGAGGAAAACCTCCAGAATTCCGTCTTAATTATTCGGCGCCCGCACCATTAAATGTTACGGGCCATCGTCGCGTGCCAACTATTATAACCTTTTGTGTTTGTTCTTGTTCATTTTACGAGATACTTGAGAATCGCTGGCATAGCTGTTCTTATCTGGTTTCTTCTTCTTTGTCTTTCTCGTAGGTGGACACACCAGACAGTGTTTTACAGAGCGGACTCGGCCTCGGACCAGACATGGGTCACACGATTTTGCGCTCGATGGTGGATCCCCGAGATTACGATAGACTGAGGTATTTCCAGATGAATGGAGGACAGTCCAATACCTTCGAAGAAACCATCCAGAGGGTATGTTTTCAATGATATGCACGTTTGAAAGATATGTTATCGGTATCGACATTTTTTTAATTTATTAATGCTGCTTTTCACAGGAATATTTTTTATATTCGACCTGAATTTAATGGAGACATAAATAGACTTATAGCACACACAGTCTCATTCATGCAAAGTTAATTTGCTATATTTCACCTCGCTCTTTACAATTATCATTAATAATTCCTGTGCTTGACTTCACAATAGCCTTAATATTCGTTTCTGTATTTTGCTTCTTTTCTCCTTGTTCCCTCACTAGGGGAGCTTTGCAGCATGATAACGTGGATGATAAATTGAGCTCACTCTTTTCTCTCGTCTGGGTATTAAATGTCCCTTGTGTCTATGAGTTACACAGTTAATCCTTGTTTTCTCTCGGTCGAATTTGTCCATTATGAGCAAATCCGTTTTAAAAAACCACAACTTTGTGCTTACTGAACTGTAACACAAAACATAACATAAAACCCATATCCAAGGCTAAAAAAATTAATTACTCATTGCAACCAGATTCATCTAGATATTTAGTTTTTTTTTTTTTTGCATTTTTCTCTTGACTAAATTTGCACATAGAACCTTTTTGATTGTATTCAAATAACTCTCTTCTATGATTCATAAGCGCATAAAAACGAGTTCGTCAAACATTCTGACTGAAGAATACGTTTTTCTGAAATGTTTCAGCTCAAGGTTCAAGAGGCGATGAAGCAAAAGGAACGATATACCCGGGAGAACGAGGACGTAAGTTCATTTTTCCTTTATTCTGTTTTACGAGTGTCTGCGCGAAAGGTACAATAAGGAAAGAAAAGGAATGCGAAAAGTTCGCATTTACGATTAGCAGCACGAAGACGTCGTAATTCCTCGATGAAAGTTTACGAATCACCCCAGGGACATATTCGTTTTGTCCGTCCACACGATTCAAGCGCGAAAGGGTCATAACTCGTAGAAAAATGTTGAAACTCACTTCAGTCCGTTAATTCAAAACTGATTTTTTTTTTCTTTTAAATAATTTTTTCTGCAATTCAAGACAATTATGTAGAATTCAGACTTTACAATTCGCGGAGAGCCAAATCTACATTTTAAAAATAGATTAAAGCAGGCCGTAGAGTTGAGGGTGTGGTTCTGAATATATTATTTCAAATTGAGCCTGATATATATTAAAAAGTAAAATTTCTTATACGCACATTGCATATGTATTTCAATTTGAAACGAGAACCGGTTTCAATCTCTTTGCATTGTAAGCTAAGGGTTTGAATCTGAATATACATTCAAGTATGTAGAGACCTATACTTCGATAACTGACAGTGCAAACACTTCATTAGCACATAATTCCACTGACGTGTTTGCAATTAGCATTGTACTACACCTCGTTTACAAAGCTTCGTTCCATTAATAATCCAACTTGAGTCATCTACCAAGTTTGTCATCTTGATTGCTGCAAAAATATACCTCAGTAACTTTTTATAAAATAAAAAAAATATTTCTTTCAGTTTTTATGCTATAATTTAATTTTTATAAAAACTTCATTCAAATTTGAATTCTAAGTTTTCTTATCACCTAAATACAAATTTAGAAGATTTCTAATCTAAGTATATAAAACTGACATTTCTTGAAATCTCATAATACTTGATATCTCTTGAAATTCCTTAAAATTCCATAAAGTTCTTTAAAATAAAATAAAACCCCTTAAAATATTTTGAAATTCCGGAAAAATTTCTACTAATTGAATAATAAGTCTAGAAATTTGAAAGTTTTCCTATTTCAAAAAATTGTATTTAACTTTGTTGTTATCTCCCTGAATTTGCAGATGTATATATTTCTTTTTTGTCCCATAATGCCAAAGTTTGTAAATAATGCAAGAAGGTTACCGTTAATTTAAAAATAATTCAGTCAACATAGAATTTACATAAATATCTTTAAGAATAAGTTATTTATGTTAAAAACAAGAGGTTATTTTTGTTGCAGGTAGATTTCGAGGATGCGATGAGTCATCTCCGTCTACCTGCTATATTAATTTAACCCCATTACTGGTGTTAAAGTAACATCAATGAGTGTTATTTTTGTTAGAGTTTAATTTACCAACGGGAATCAAAATAACACATCGTTTTTACTGTAAAACTTTTAGTTAATCATCGTTACAAGCAGTGCAATTTATATTAATCTTGAATTTGAACCGTAGAAAATTAGAGAGCATATCTCTTAGTCTAGAAAAATTTGTTTTTCTGCTTTAAAAATTGAAGAATTGTGAAATAAAATCGACTGATATTGAAAGAATAAAAAGTTAAAAACTTCTGAATTTAAAAGCATTCAAATTCTAAAAGGTGTCGATATTTTTTTATGATCTTCACGTTTCAAAGTTATAAAAATTGTTTCAAAGCTTCTAAAATATAAAAGCTTTCGAGTTTGAATGAATTCAAAAATCAAATTAAACGTCTTCCAATTTAAAAACTAAAAACTTTCGAATAACACCGCTTTTAAAAATCAGATTCTGCATTCTTGCAAAAGCCTTAAATTTTCACCATTAGAATCTTAAAAGAAGTCAATTTTGAAATTGCACAAAAAATAAAAGTTTGAAAGCTATTAATTTTAGCGTGAAAACAAATTTGAAAACAAATCAAAGTATATAATTAAAGTATAACTTAGAAATAATTCAAGCAATCGTAACTTTGTTAAAAGACTTGTAAGAAGTAAAAATAAAGTACAGTTTTAATTAGGTTTACTTTGTGTCATTATTCTTATTCTATTGTTTTTTTTTCGTCCCCTAGAAGCCCTCTAGTCTTTTTTTTTTAATTTTCCCTCATTATCCACCTATCGCAATTGAAAACTGTTCAAAATAATGTAACAGTTTCCTACAATTATAATTGTAATTCTATGCCAACACTGTGAATAGCATTTTACCATTAATATATAAAAATATTTGTGTTTTGTGAGTTCAGCAAGGAATTCCCAGAAATCAGTTCTTTCAAATCTTAAAACCTCTTAAGGAATTTTTGTCCACTCCTATTGCCTTGACACCCGGCCTATAAAACATATATCTGCTCTATAATTTATACATTTTTCAAATTTCAATGTTATCTACGTTTTCGCTTCAAGAAACTTGTTTGTAGAATTAGAGCAAAAAGTAATATTGCCTTCTGCTTATTTACTATCGTTACCACCTATTTGAAATAACCAGTTAAGTCACGAACGACATTTCAGATTAAGAATCAACAGAGTAAATTGTTGAGTCGGTTTGAAAAATAGTGAGAAGCAATATCTGTAATCTGTCGGATACTCGGATTGAATGTCCGCTGAAAGTTATCTGTGTATAAAGTAACGGATCGTAGATCGCAACTTTAACTCCATACATGTATATTGTACAGTACATATCTTCAAATCGCCTAGACCTTTTCATAATGCATAAAGCGAATCCATTTCCTCGGTGTTGGGTCCGAGTAAGATGGAGCAAAACGGTGCTGTGAATTGCACGAATTGCAAGTAACGTGCAATCGCTTTAATCCATCGTGCCCGTGGCAGCAACGATTAACGGCGCGTTTCAGAAAGGACGGCCCGTTCGGGCGCTCGGTATACAATTCGGGATAAATGTGGGTATCGCTCGAATCTGATCGCAACAAAGTGTTCCTTCCACTACTGCCTCCGTCATCTGGTTTCATCTCAGAGTCTTATCAGTAGGGAATTTGCATGCGTGCCCTCACCCTCCCTCGATGCTTCTTATTATGCAAAACAGTCCAGATCAAGTAGAGATGATATCACCATAATCGTCAATGCGTACAGACGCGATGTGCCGTGAATTTCTTATGTGTGACTCTCTACTTTTCGCCTCTTGCTTTCTCACTTGTGCTCTCTTCTACGATACTTCTGAGAATTCGAGGCGAGATAACATTTCAATTATTTTATACAGTTGAAGCTCCGGAATGGTTCTCTTGTTACTGCATTAAATTGAGCTCAGTGATTGTGACTTTATTCTTCAGACACATGATTAAAAAGAAGAGATTAAAAAAGTATTAATTTAAAAAATTGTGAGCATACAAATCAGCCTATCAAGACATTTTAAGATCGTCAAAAAACGAAGCTCTTTATACATATTTTACACTTAAGTTTTATTACCGATCAACAAAAATGTGCCCTTATTTTATCCGGAGCCTCAAATTAATAAATAAAGGGACATGAAATTGTGCAAAACATTTAACAAATTGCAAAGTTCTTTTTTAGTTTGAAACTATTTTTGAATAAATTATTGTACATACTAGTAACATTATACGCGCGTCATGGACAACTAATAATATTCAAATACAAAAAAGATACAAAATTACATAATTCTATTTTGAAATTCGTCAATTTCAGACTCTTAAAATGAACATTTTTTCAATTTTAAGACAAGTCCATTTGATTATATAAAATTTTGAAAATTTTTCAGGAATCTTAAGGGTTTTAACGAGATTTCATGAGATTTTAAATAATGCTAAGGAATTTGAAGGGATTTCTCGAAATTTACATCGATTTTAGAGGTATTAGGGGATGTTAAGAGATTTCAAGGAAATATCCAGTGATTTTTCGAAATTTAAAAGAATTTCACGAAATTTTATAGGATTTCAAAGAAATTTAATGGGATTTTACAAAACTTATTGGGATTTTATAAAATCCCAATAAGTATAAGTATTTTATAAATCGCAATTTACTTGAATGAAAACTACTTAAGTACTACTCTATTATTACATTGCATTTTAATCACTGTTTTACATTTTGAATAATATAAAAATTCTTTCATTTTCACAGTCGTAATTTAAAATACAATGTCCTGATAAACCAAGAATACTTCACCCCGATTCTTTCCACTTGAGTCTTTATACGAATATTGGACTTGCCTTCCAATCTTAAAGGTTCAACTTTTAATCGAAAACTTCTTCAAGAATTTCTTTGCATTCACGAGGCAAGGAGTACCTAAAAATAGCTTATCATATTCTATCTCTTCGACAGAGTAGAAAAAGTATCGCTTTGTTGGACGTGACTATTTTGTTCCATTCCGACATACCTTCTCAGGGTGATTTTGATAAAGATGTATCGATAAAGGCAAGGAAATAAGCAAGAAAATGCGGTGCACGTCGCGATGTTCTTAGAGTGCTTTAGAAAACGAATCGATTATCGAAACTTTACCAAGCGATGGCTCCAGACATGATTTTGTATGTAAAAAAAGAGGAAAAAAGGGAAAATAAAGAAGAGTGCTAAGGAACGCAGTACGAAGGGTGTCGCGATCGAAAGGGATTTGCCAATGGTTCTGTTGTAGAGAAAAGGAGGAAATCACATTCAGTGTAGAGACAGAGGGAAAAAGAAACGACTCGAGGGTACCGTAAACCCGCGACGGAGGTGACAGTAAAACTTTTATAGCCGTGGCGACCTTTATTTCCATATTGCTCGCTACCGGAAAGGTAACGTTTTTTTCAGAAGCTAGAAGTAGTTTCAACCAATTTCGTCGGGCTTGTTTCCCGACTGGCGACAAAACCATTGAAATGGGTCGTTGTCTGATTAATCTTCTAGTAAAAAATTCTTTCTCTTTTATTTACACAAGTGCCACGTAATTTCTCTCGAAAGCAGTTTACGCTTTTTATTACCTGTCTCGCAGATTAAATACCTGTGCAAATTAGAAAGAAAAAAAATCAGTGAAGCTGCTACCTTCCCACGTTACTTATACGTTTATATCCATCCACAAAAAAAAAATTACGATAAATCTGAACTCTGGCACAAATCATAAGGTAATTTCAAAATTATAAGCTTTCAAGTTTTCTACTTTTTCAAGTTTCACATATCAAGATAAATGAGATCTTAAAATAAATTACTTTAGTGCAATAAAAAATTTGATCTCTTGGATAATTTTTTTAAGAACTGAGATCAGACCTCAGAAATAATTTGAACTTGTGGAATAAATCGTGTAAGATATGACCCTCTTGAGAGACCTCGAAAGGGAGTCGGATTCGGGCATTAATTCACGGAATTGAATACATCCATCATTTATGAAAGAGGATAGAATGTGTTACTCATAGTTATACAGAGTCGACAACTTTTCTAAAGGAAAGTGAGATAAAACAACATTTTTCGTGCAGATTTTCACTTCTTGGGTCGTTTGTGAGTCGACTGACAAACTTTGCTTTCCCTCGCGTAGAAAACCCTCGCAGATAATCCCGGATGATCTCTCGCCATCCATGTTGTTTCCTTTAAGCTGCGAGACTGGACCCTTCTCCATCTAGTAGCTAAAATGTCCTAGAAACTTTTGGTTTTATTCCACCTGTCTCACGCGAAAAGGTCTTTTACGACGCATGCTTCCCCATTTAAGGGAGCCACTAACTTTTACCTGATATTGCGAAGTTGGTTTTGCTTTTAACCTTTTTGAAATTATTACTTCGAAGCGAGCCCCTTTTATTGAATAATAAAAAGAAAGTGTTGAGGCGGAACTTGATCTATGACTTTGAAATTGAGTGAAAGGTTCGCACAGTGCTTTTAATAGATATTTTCTATATAAAAAAGGTGCACTTCGGATACAAAGAAGAAAATTTCATATTAAAGTATTCTCTCATGCGTATAAAAAAACAGGAGAATTCATTTATTCTTATGGCTGACTTAAAACGACTATTACTACTTGAAATCTCTAAATTTTCAAATTATGACAGAATTTGAGCTTCATAAATGAAAAATGTCGTTTCATCGTTACGTCTGACGTACGTCGACTTTTACTACTTAAATTGCCTTCAAATAAAACTAAACGTGATATTTTGCAGTGATTTTTCTGTGATTAAGGTAGACAGAACTACGTCACTGATTTCTATGAGACGATTCACATTTTCCTTCTTTTAAATCATTTTTCATTGATAAATTGTGATAATCTTCTTGTAAAATCTCTAAACTGCAACTCTATTGACTTCTGTCCTATTGTTGAATCTTTCTGGGAAAATGTCTTTGAGTGTTTACGTTGCAGTGAGAATCCAACTACTTTTCACCTTTTCTAAATGAACAAAGAGGAAATGAGCTTTTAAAATCAATCACTCGCCGGTAACAATCTGGTGATTCGGCACCACGAGGAAAGAGCCAATCTGAGCAATAATAAAGAAAAGAGAACGTGACTTATTTTCCCCATTTCTTTACTTGTTTTAAGAAACTCATTTTCTAGTTATGTCAAGTGTCTAGTTCATTCTTTTGCAGCCTCGCTTATCAATATTTACTTCGCAAAGAAAATTCACAAAATAATTTTTTTAAATCGTTATATGTATGTAATTTGTGTGCTAATGTATGAAAGTCTCTTACAACGCAATTTTAATAATTTATTTTCATGTTTCAGATTTTAAGGGATCTCCGGCAGGGATTAAGGCAGCTGGGGCGAGACGGTCGAGGTCAGCTCCCGGGTGGTTAGTATATGTATATTTGCCTAGAGTACTCCGTTGACCTCAGTTTAGTTATTTCCTGTACTCTCTGAATGTTTGTGTGGCTCATCTTTCGACCCTGTAAATTCTCCTACTACATCAAACAACTCGAACACGTGCCAACAAACGAAACGATCCACTCCCAAATGACATCTCTCGATGGTTTTCATTCCCAGAGGACTCATATGCGTTATAGCCACCTCCTTTTTGCTAACCCTTTGTATAATCCTTACTCATATTCTACATGAACCCTTCCTTTTAATATGTTTTTCTCAGATTCATAATCTTCGCTACTGTAAATAAAATTAACTGGCAGAAATTTACCCGGCGGTGCCCGGGATTTTAAAAGATTTCAAGTGACTTTAAAGAATTTTAATGGATTTTAAAAGTATTTTAAGGGATTTCATTGAAACTGTAAAGGATTTCAGGAGATTTAGGGAAATTGAGGTGATTTTAGGGAGATTTAGGGTCTTCAATAGATTTTTAAAATAGTTAAAAAGAGCTATCAAAAGGATTTTCCACAGATTTTCAACGGATTTTAAAGTATTTCAAAGAATTTTAGGGAATTCTAAAGGTTTCGAGATATTTCAAGTAATTTTAATGAATTCCGAAGGATTTCAAAATATTTTAAACGACTTTAAGGCATTTAGAATTATTTTGAAAGATTTCAAGGTATTTTAAGTGATTTTAATAAATTTCCAGAGATTTCACATTTCAGAAGTTTTCAAGAGATTTAAATACGCAGATTTTTTAAATGATTTAAAAAAAAATTCGAAGGAATTTTAATTAATTTAATATAGTTGTCAACTGTTTGCAGCATTTGCATCCAACTTCGAAATACTCATTACGATAAAAAGTTCAATAAAATAAGCAGTTCTAAACATTAATCCGGTTTTTTTTCCTCTTTCCAGATTTCTTTTCCTTTCATTAGTACGCGCACTCTGGTGATTCCGGATTCTGGGCACGAGTAGAGTAGAAAGACCGATGGACTCGAAGGTGTAGGTAGGGTTGAAGGTTGAGCACGAACAAGACCGGGGCAGACGCGTAGGTCGTAAGTGCGTACCCATCTAGGTACGTGCGGTCGATTATCAGATTTCCAAGGGATGGGTTCGAAAAGGAAAGATACGAGGGTATAGAAAGAAGGAAGAGGACAAGGAATGACGCGACGGGTATTTACGATAACGAGATTAACAGCATATACGAGGGGCTTCCCTCTCATCGTCTTTTACTACTACTGATGTGCGGCTACTGCAAGTGAGGTTGATGCCGCGAAGCGATCTCTTTACGGAGATAAATCGACAATAAACTTCGAGAGACATCCCGGAAATGATATGTGTGTTTTATCGAGACTAATCTTGACTTTAATTCGACTTTATTCGAAACGGAAACGCACTCTCATTCAATTTATAATGTAGTTTGTGGCTTAAACCTTTGAACGACTAGTCTTTCCGCCACAATATACATACTTCTGGCAATATTCTCTTAGAATTTCGATTGTTGTAAATTTCTATGCCTTTGAAATGTATTATCAAAGGAAACCAAGTAATTTGTTAGGCAACTCAGTTTAAGAAGCCTATTTATGGCTTAATCCATGTTAATTCATGTTGCGAAATTAATGCAAAAGCAGTTCGAGTAGTAATAGACATTATTGGCCAGACATGATGATTTTGCACCTGGGAACTTAAACTATTCAAAAAGTTTAAAAATGTTTAGAGATACTAATTTACCTTCGCGAGCTTTAAGTCTAAAAGCTCGGAATTTAAAGGCGTGCAACAAACTTCTGTATATGTAATCGAAGTGTATGCAAAATAAAATTCACATCCGAATTTTATTTTTCTCTTCAAATTTTCTTCGTTTCCAATTTACATTTATTTGCTTATTTGTTTCACTTTATACCTGCTTCACTTAAATTACTTTCGGAACCTTTTATCTTGACTCGGCTGCTTCGTTTTCAATATACTCTTTGTCTATCTTATGTTTTTACAATCTACATCTTCTATTTTCTAGAAAACACCTTCGTTCTGAGAGACCCTCTATTTTTTTTAATCACTCTCATCAAATCCTACAGATGAGTCCTCGTGAGATTATGAGCCACGCTTTGGTTCTCAATTTTTAATTCTTAAATCCCTATCGTATTACTAGTCTCTTGTACCCTTATATCAGAGGTCGTCCATTAAGAGAAGCGGATCATTTAGTTTAGAAGCGGATCTTGTTAGTTTACTTTAAATATTTAAAATTATATCGTCTTTTCTGTATAATGATGTTTCAATTTGTTTTAATATAGTCTGTATTTATTTTTTCAGACGACACTTATATGTACGATGATGATGCCAGGTGTGGGGTCGCAGGTGGTTTGGGACCAGGACCAGGAGGTCATTGGTACGACGAACCGCCTTACGAATCCGATCCAGAGGATTTCCTCATGGGAGCAAGCGGCGGACCAATTCCGACAACGACATATCAAAACGGAAAGTAAGGGACAAAGAAAATTTTCGTAAAATAAAACTTCTGCAGAATGATACTTCTATAGGATAAAACTTCTGCAGAATAAAACTTCTCGATACTAGCAGAAGAAAACCAACCAGAATTAATTACTATCCATGTACTGAAACTATAAATGAGCGAAATAGTAAAATCTAAAGTACGAAATAATTTAGACCGAAACATATAATTCCCCTAAATCATGTATCGTAAACCCTCGTAACTTCCTATTCAGTTAAATCCAGAAGGGACCTTGAACCCTAGGGATTCACCCAGCTCTAAGTTCATTAAGCATTGACGCGAAACATATCAACTTTGGTATCGAGTTTCCGAGTACTTGAACGCATCGTCAAAGAATTTTAATTAACGTTTATTTTCAGGGTATGGTTCACATTGAACTTACGACCGGAAAATCGAGGTGAAAGGGTGATTTCCCTTCCAACAGCCGGCGACATCAGTCTGCCAAGAGATCGCTCTCGAAAATCAGCAGATCGTGCTCGAAAGGCATCGGCATCATCCACAATGCGGGGTCTTATCGTGTCACAAGGTCTCAACAATCCACCAGCAATCATACCTCTTACGAGAGCTTCCAGAGAAAGTGGAGATTACGCGAGTAGTGATGTACAGGTCAGTGAATTCAATTTAATTCTTGTGCCTTGAGGTTACTCAAATTGGTTAAAGATAACTACTTTTTTTTTAAATCAACCTCCGCGTTTCGATATTTATAGCAGCAACTATTTTGGGTTTCTTCACATATATACTAAAGGTTTATTCATATATTTGCATTGGTTATTCCAATCCCTTCTCGATCAGCTTTCAAACACTTGCAAGACCCGACCGGTTACTCCTTGAAATTAAATTTTTTTAAAACCAGTTTCCTATCGAGATCAGGTTATAAATCAAACCTTATTTTTTATTAAAGGACTCTATTGGTAGAAATGTTCCGATGTCGCCCAGACTGCAGCAGTTATAAAGCATTTATGAAACTAGATATTAAGCAGATCGTGTTGTGGGCATCAAACCGTACTGAGCAGGCTTCTGTCGGTGATTGCAATTTAACAACCGCTCTACGTTCAGTGTAACTAGTTTATTGCCCCTCGTTTTCACGAGACGACGCTCGCCCGTTTTTCACCCCGATAATATCGCTCTTTTCACGCCCTTTTCTTTCTTTCGTTTACGATTTTCACACGTTTGGAGATGTCACCCTATTTCGTGTCAAGACAAGTTCCATCCCAGAAAGCAAAAAAAAAAAGTCTTACCCCAACGGAGGTCGTTCGTGATTTATTTAATTGGGGGCGAGCAGTGCAAGAGTGGTGACTCTGTTGGAAGACATTGGTAGAAATCTCGTGGTGAGAGGATCTCGACCTTCGTTTCTTAACCACTACCAATAGATTTTATCTCAACACAATCAACACCAGCTAATCTAATCATTATATGTAGTTAAATCGAACTTCGAAATTCGTGATAACACAGCACATCCTTCCAAGATAGATTCACCTATTTGTTTGTAGTCTAGAATTGTTTCTTGAAACTTGCATATATACCTTAGATCTATGCTAACCTACTTAGTAAATAGGTATAAGCTGAACAAATATCAACATCTTCAACTAGGAAGTGAGAAACCGCCCTGGATTTTGCTGTCGTACTAGTTTGTATAGCTCGATTGTAGTAACTCATGAATATGGATTTTTTCAAGAATTTCGAGCTACCAGATGCTCCAGGGTCTATTGTGCATCGTTGTCGCGCAACTGGGTTACATTTGAACAACTGACTCGATCTAATTGCTACTGTACCGCCTAACGAACTGACTCAAAGTTTTACTTCCGTTCTGATTATTTCACTAAACTTGCCAAATGGTGATGGAAAAGCTTGGCTTCTTTCTTTAAGGTCTATTCTAAAATAGAAGTTGTATTATTACTCTCTGAATCTGAAGTAGTAAGAATTTGACTAATTGAATTAGTAAGAACACCTTACTAATCTATTTAGTAGTTTTACTTATTAATTTCTATAAATAATTATTTTACTTTTGTCATATTATATAACTTTTATAGTTTGTTTAAAAGGTTTTAGAAGATTTCCAGTTTAAGAGATTTTTAGGTGTTTTAAGGGATTTTAAAGTTCGGGTTTGGTTTCTCTTTTGAGCCAAAATTAAACTAAGAGCACAACTGATGGGAACTATAGTATAATCGACTTTATATGCAAAAGTGAAAACTCTACAGTATTTTTTTGATCTTCGACATTCAATAATGAAAAATTTTCCGCTATGTTCCGAAATGCACTTATCGAGCACTATAATATTATGGCAAACTTTCATTAATGTTTACAAAGTTACGAAATAGCGATATAACTGAATAGCTAGTAGGTAGCTTAATGACCCGTATAATGATTAAAATTATAGCGTATAGCCAGGAGGGCTTTTACTCACTCTCCCAAATTGCACCACTGAACACAGCCACTGACAGAGAAGCTACTATCACAAACACATCATTATTCAATATGTCGCTAACCCATCTAATGCTAATAAACTGCTATATTATTTAACTACCCTGTAAAATAACAATTTAACTCTTCTTTCCTACGAGTAATTATTGTTGTTTATTGCACGTTTTTCCGATTATGTTAACATACCCCAATAGTTATTTTTAATATATGTACAAACATTCTTTATCGCACACTGTACATTGTGTACACTGAAGATCCTCGCTAAATCATAAATCTGAAGTTCGCACCGGGATTTTTAATCCTCTATTCTTCATATCTCAAAAAAACGATTTTCACTTTGGAATTTTGTCCCACAAGAATTATATGAAATAAGCAAAATCCTGGGTAAATTTTTTGCAAAATACTGTAAATATACAAGTTTTCGAGAGATAGTTTTTCCGCTCAGTACTTCAGAAACGTTTCAAAGGAATTTATTTCCTTTCCTAATTTTTTAAAGAGATATATTCGTTTTGAAGGAGTGAGTCTCTTGGCGGTTTGGAGAAACGAATACATCTTTTATGAAAATCCTTTTCTACCTTTGTAGATAAAAGATATGTTGAGAGAAGTTATATTATTGAAATTTAGAATATCTTGGAATATAGAATTTTCCTCTCGCTCAGCACGAAAGCAATTTCAGCGACCCGCTAAGGCTGTTTATTTCCAATTCGCTTCCCACGTAGTCAGATCTGTCTCCGACTTACGGAGTGTCGATTTTAGAGCCGGAGTAGCGGTGAGGAAGGGTTGTCACCCAGCCAGAGCAGCGACTACGAGGATCAAGAAGAATTAGAGAGTCAACACTCCGCTGCCATCCACACAGTACGTCATCACAATCCTCATTCAAACAATACTTGCATCTCTGGTTTTTATCCTCGCACTCACACCCATAAACCCTATAGTAGTTTCCACGATATCCTTTGTAAACCAGATCTCAACAACATCCACTCACCAATTTTATATTTATTTTGTGGTATGAAGCACTTTATTTAGAAAAAATGTAATGCTTGAAAAATTGGTGGCTGGAAAAATTTAATTAAATCTGTTTATTTTAATCCTAAAGCTTTTCGATGTATGCAACGAAATCCTAACAGTACAAGACATAGTCCAAAAATGCGTGGTCTTTTCCTTCAACATTCTCACTGATACACTGATAATGAATTTTCACCTTTGCACTTTCCTCTTTTCCTAGCACCGAGTTTGTTCTTAATTCAATCATGAAATCATAATAAAAATTTGCCATTTGTCTCTGAAATCACTGCTTACACAAGAGTGGATTTAAAAATTTATTTTAAAATGCAAAGTGATAATTCATAATTTGAAGTTTATTAATGTATCCCATAGTGACATTTACGTGCTTTTACTATGTAGTGCATGAGCCTTGATGTAAACAGGATAATATACTTTTGCTGAACAAAAACTTAACAAGTTGACATGACACTGTAACACATGCGTTGACAGTGATTCTTACATTTCCCACCGGTGATTATCGAATTAAAGAGTTCGTTATTTTCTACTTGTAGATGATTGTGTCGAAAATCAACGAAGAAATCGTTGCATGACTTCGAATTAGCACAAGATTATTTGTGCCTCCCAAAAAACTTTTTTTTTACTACGAAATAATGAGTGAATAAATGAATTCTGATTAAAATATATTAAAATGATTAAAGAAAATTTTCTCTCAAAGCTTTTAAAATATCATCACCCTAGAAAAAATAAATTGATCTATTTATTTTTTAATTTAATTATTATTCAGAGCATCAACTCGTTCCAGTCTGAAGCAAGTGCTCTACTCGATGGTGACTCAAAATCTGGAATCGCAGGTACAGCGAGGTATTTGAGAAAAGATGTACAGAAAAAGATTTCGCGACTTCGACAGGATAGAGCGTCGTCGGAAGCATTTCCTTGCAGTGCCAGCAGCGTGGAGAGTCTTCCGAGCGGAAGTGGTTCAAGTACACAAGCCCTGGTTCGAGCTGGAAGCAATCATAGCTCGATATCCTGCGAAGACAGAGAAGCCATCAGCCCAACGTCCATTGGTCCGGTTCTCTGCAGGGCCAGAGCTCTAGTCGATTATACTCCCAGTCCTTATGACAAAGATGCTCTCAAGTTTAAGGTTTGTCTCTTTTACTTCTATGTTGTGAAGAAAAATTTATAATTTTATGACACCCTGCAAAATTTTATTCCGATAGGTTCAAGGATGTGGATGCCTATTCGGAACACACATACAGAAAGAGTTTTATATAAATCTATAGTCTAAATAAAACCAAATTTTTTCCCAATTACTAACATTTTTTTCTATTTGAATCAAGTAACATTAGTACATTAGTTCTTTTTTGCACTAAAAATAACACAATAATCCTACAATTTGCATTTCAGAAGGGAGATGTCATTGACGTTGTACAAATGAATAAGAGCGGACTGTGGAAAGGTGTTGTTCACAATCGAATAGGACACTTTAAGTTCATAAATGTCGAGATTCTGAACGATAGGATACCCAGGCGAGGTGAACCGGAGCGAGGAAAGTGGGGCCAAAGATACAGACAGAAACCCGGATCTGTTCAAGAGCTCTTGCAAAGAATGAATCTCCAGGTAGGAAGTCATAACTTATACTAGCTAGCACCACCTCTCAAATTCAGAACTTAAATGCTGGATATGATTTGTTTCTGGCTACATAATTCTCTCTCTCTCTCTCTCTCTATTCTTTAAACTTTAACGTTTTACTGAGACCTATCAGCATGCTTGATCAAGCCTTCGTTTTATTTTCTACATCATTTCTTCCTCTTTACCTCTTTCGTTCCTCGATCAGAATCTGGATTCTTTTACCTCGTTTCGGTTTGATTGCATTTAAGATTAAGTTCTTTAGTGAATCCTTAACGGTCAAGAAATCGCCAATTAACTTCTATACAATGTAAAGCTGGCTTTCAGCTCGTTTAAAGTAGATATTTCTTCCTTTCTTTTTTTTTTATTCGGACTGTTGTTAAATTATTTAGCTTTATGAGAAACATAGCTTGTAAATTATCAGTTGCAAAATAAATTACATCTCTGAAAGTTGAAAACATGATAGCTTAGAGACTATTGCAACAGATTTTTTTAAAAACACCTTTTTTTAAAACCACGCTAATGTAGAAATTCATGATGATATAAAGATTTTGGGTAATTGGAAAATAAATTAGATAGAGTAGACTATTGATATTAGAAGGTAATTTCGTAAGGCGTGCGGAAGTTGTAAGAAGGTTGGATGCACGTAGGCATCGACAAATTTAATCACAAACCCGGATAGGAAACAATCAACGGGGCTACTTCGAAGTTCCTAAAATCGATCTTTAGACGTAGCATGCTGTGAACCTAGAAGTTCGTAGAAAGCACAAACTAACTATGTTGAGCTAACCCGTTGTGCATAATGGATGTACAGGAACACATTCCGGTATTCGTGTTGAATGGCTACGAGGATCTGGAGCTGTTTAGGGAGTTAGAGCCTGCGGATTTGGACTACCTTCGCATTCATCAACCTGAGCACCGCGCTAAGATACTTACTGCAGTCCAGCTTCTCCATGACCTGCAATGTGAGTATCTCATACTTAGTTTACGTGTTAGATAAAGGATAAACATTTATCCTTTTATAACTTAAAAAGTAACTATCACATCGACATCGTTACGAACTGGTTTAACTCCTAAAGATATAAAAGATTCGATTAAGGAAAGGATAAAAGAAACTTTCAATTCTTATACACCGACGTATAAACTCTTGAAAGATTTCCATCTTCCCTACTTTGCTTAAATCCAAAATACTCGTAAGTACTGAACTGTAAATTCTGTTTCCGTTTTCCGACAGCCGGAAGCGAGGGGGACTTGGCTTCAAGTTCGGAGGGTGATGAAGTCGGTCGCCTTGCCCCAACCTCTGGCCAGACATCCGGTCACTGTTCGCCCTTCAATCGGCGACAATTCCCTCGAGATTCCGGATGCTACGACGCCCACAAGAACCCCACGAGACGTACCTTGAGTCCTGAAACCTCGAAAGTCTCCAGGGAGAACAACCTCGATGTATCTGTCCAGGGTAAGTGCGCGGGTACCGATAGCTTACCATTGTCCGAGGCCAAAGACGATTTCCATCCGAACATCCCGATATCCGGCACCGTCCAGAAAGAACATCCGTTCGAGAAGTCTCCTTTGTTGCGCAGTGGTAACGTTCGCTTCATTGCAAAAAGGGGAAATTTTGGGGAAACTGTAGTCATTGAAGATGCGTGCGAAAGTGCACACAAATTAGGGATGGTC
Organism: Synergus magnus; assembly: GCA_032275165.1. Lineage (NCBI taxonomy): Eukaryota > Metazoa > Arthropoda > Insecta > Hymenoptera > Cynipidae > Synergus > Synergus magnus. Next base: position 16,403,442 of record JAUESH010000024.1, read on the forward strand.
AAGTATGTCGTTGGTGGTAACAGTGACCTTGGCTTGGGATGCGAGCCCGGTAATGCAACAGCGAGTTTAAGTCAAAGAGGCTGTCTAAGCGAGAAATCCAGTGATTCGGGTGTCAGCTCTTCTAGCCTTAGTTCCGCGCCGCCACCCAGGGACAAGAATCTTGTTGCCACCGCAGCGTCCGATTCACCGACCAAAAACTTTGGCAATTTCACGCGAAGCTCACCAACCTCTCACGCTACTGCCGCCAAAAGTCAGAGCAACGATGCCAGTTTCCAGTAAGTAATGGTATTTGTCCGGAACAGAGCGTTTTTGGGAGGTGCCATGAATTCGATTAAGAGTTTGATAAACTGAAGCGATTATTCTAATAGTCCAGTCAATTTAACGAAAAATAGGAACTGAGAAAAAATTCTAATATGTTTGGTGATTTTAGCGGTTTTTAAAAATAAATTTAAGCACACTTTATGCTCATTATAAAATTTTAAAGTCTTTTATATGTTCGCTCATTTTTACAATAACGATTTTATATTTTGAATTTAATAAAAGTTAAGTCTGCCACTCATGCATATCATATCCTAGTATTAAATTAACGAAAGTTCGAGTTACAAGCAGTTTTTAAATATAATTATGGAAAATGAACTTACAGTAAACGAATAATTTCAATTAAAATATCATGAATGTAATCGTCAATTAAATATCAATGCATACAGTACATATTAAATTTTTACAATACTAGCTCAAGAAATCATGATACCCAATGTGTCAAGATTTGATCAAAGTTCATGGACAACTCAGTATTTTGAAGAGTTTATTATTTTTATACATATTATTGTAGATTTTAAGTATTTATTAAGAAAGGAACCAAATTATGAAACTTTTTTTTAAATTTTAATAAAAAATACAATATGAAGAATCTAAAATGCAAAATTAAAATTATCCAATAAGAATACAATTTTTCATCAATTATAAGACTGGAACCCCTCAGAATCCTTCAGCTCAAGAACTTAAAAAATTAAGGCACTCCAACGAAAAAACGCAATTTTCCCGAGTTACTTGATCCTGGAATCTGGCATGTCAGACTCTGAATACGTTTTAATAATGTGATATCGTAGCAATAGACGATGGATTAAATATAGGTAGTAGGGTGATCCAAGAAAATGATATGCTAAAAAGGTCAAGAAAATATTTAAAAAATAATTAATCACGTCAATTAAATAAGTCTGCTTTTGTATTATCCCTGAAATTATTGTATAAATTCTCGATGAAAAGAGAATACTTAATTATCATTTTTTTGCATCATTTCTAAAATTTTCTTGGATTTCCCTAATAGGTAGACACGATTTAAAAAAATTACGACACATGTATCCAAAATTTGCACTGTTATGTGCGCTTGGCAATTTTATTAAAACCGAATCTATTGTTTAATTATATAGAAGGTAAGTCTCAAAAGATTTTAGCACGTATGCAAGAAGTTCAAAATTTATAATTAACGATTTTCTAGTCCAGAACAATAAAAACGCTGACACATCGAATTTACTTGAAAAAAACATTACTTTCAGTAGTTATTCAATTATAAATAAAATATTTCAATATTAAACTAAGAGCCACTGAAAGTTCTACTGAATTAGTTTCTGTGCGATTGAAGTATTGAATAATGTTCGGATCTCTGAATAATATTTACGAGCGCAATGCGACAGATAAATTACACTTGAATTATTTCAACGAGAGAATGATTTATCACCACGTCACTAAACTTGCTAGGGTATATTATATCTATTGACATTTTAATTGACAAATTATGCCGCCTGCTCTTTTCATAGAGTTTGATTATAATACTCGACGGACTACTGAAATTTTATGAATCATTAAAATCACTCACTCAAGATTTTAAATTGAATATTTTTAAATATTCAATTATAATTTTGTATTATATGTATAGTTTCGACTTTCAGTATTTTGTTCCGAATTTAGTAAAGTGTTTTGCTGGAAATATTTCTATATATTTGAGGTATCATTAATCGTCCAATAAATAATTTTTAATTATCATAATTACTACTGAAACCGCCATTGACGCAAGCACGATTTCTGACGATAGACAATCTTCGCCATCGAGTTAAACAAAGTTTTCAACACGATTGTGAACTGTAAATCTGTACATTGGCCTCACGGGGAACGTTAAAATTTACAGAGAATAATGTACATAACCATAGAAACCTAACGATGTTTTGTATCGAACCTATCTTTGCCAAAACTTAAGTCTAGATTCTATTAAATGATTATACAATAACGTTGAATCTTATGTACATCTTTGTATAGTATAAAACGGCGGATATGTTAATTATTAGTTGTTATACATAGGATTTAGAATCGTTTATGTACATAAATAACAAAACACGATGACTCTAGAAGAATATGAAAGCAGCTTGCAAATGTTAATAATAATGATTTATGTACATCCATTTCCGCAACATCGTCTCAGTTAATCTATATAGCTTTCCATTTTTATGTAGTTGTATCCAGAAGGTTCAATTTTATCCAGTGAACGAACTTCCAATATTGTCACATTATGCAAAAACATGCAGAATTTATTAACTGAAGCAATATTTAGATTTACGATGAACTGAGTTCTGAGATTATTTATTTGAAGTGTGTGCAGGAAAAATGATGGGAAATATTTCATGTTCAGAAATAGATCAACTGTTTAGTATTCAAATTATTCACACAAGTATTTGAAAAATTTAAAGTCTTCCATGAATTGGTTCATTGAATTATGAATATTAAAACATTAAAAGTTCCAATATATGAGTGTCATTTAGATTTTATCTAATTAATTGGCTCTGCTTCTATAACTGAAGAATTTGAATGCTAATGACATTATTCATTAAGGCTAACAACCATCCTTTTTCTTGCACTCCTCGAATCCTTTATGGGTCGCGATCGACCGAGCCTCAACAGCAATAACATTCATCTTAACTTATTTTTTGCATCTTTTATAATATAAGTTCAACGACTCGATTCCAGATAATTTAAAAGGATTGTAACAGAGATACTGGTTTCGATAATGTTGCTGTAGATTATCCGTTCCATCGAGTAATAAGGTGCATTGAAAGGAAGAGAGAGAAAGAGAGAGTGAGAGGGGAGAGAGAGAGATATGTTAATTAGTGATGAGTTTATGAGATGTGTATAAATAGACACGATAGTGATTTTACATATATTAGCTCGGAGGGTAAGCATCATTCGGTGTAAATCGTTTCACGTATAGGCCCCGTAGGAAATTAAGAATTGCGAGTTAATCACAAAATTAAAAGTAAAATAAAAGAGAAAAGCAAATAAGAGATAAATTTATTCCTAAGGAGGCTACAAGTCTGTTATAATTTAAAAGAGACGAAGAATCAATAAATTATAATAAGAATCGTAACAAAAAACGGACAATGGTTTACGGTTAACGACCAATGGCTGCGAATTAGCCGTCGATTTTAGTATTTAATCGCCTGATGCATAAGATTTAATTATTAAAGGTCTAGTCCAGTATCGTCGGATAACGAAAATTGTAAATAAAAGACACGTGGTTGCGATCGTATGCGATCCCAACCCAAAGTTTTTCTAAACTGATTTTGTATGTATCGTAATTCTTACCTCTGAGTTTTTACATGATTTCAACGATAATATTGTTAATTTATTGACTGTGAATAGAAATAAATAACGAAGACTCAATAACTGGTTTTTACTTAACACAAATTACGTTCCTTTCATCTTCAAATTTTCCATAAAAAAATGTACAACTATTTTACAATATAATCTGTGAATTCCTTGCTTCTGGGAAATATTTCAGAAACAGAGCTAATACAATAAAGTAATTAATTTCAGCTAATTGTCGAAAACTCTCGAGGCATTTACTTAGGAAGTTGAGAATTCTGGATCTTTCGTCACTTAGTCACACAAAGTCTGAATCTCTGGTTATATACGACTTGGTAATATTCGTCTATTTAACAATCGTCCTAGATATTGTCTCTAGTTTAGTTGGGGAAGTTGGAGGAACGCGTATAGTTATTCAATTCCAAGAGGTGTCTTCTACGTTCAGAAATCATGATAAAATTATTTTGGTGATTGATACTGCGAATGTATGAAATAATAAATATTTTATCAGTTTAATAGATATAACTCATCAAATATAGTCTAAGAAAGAAAAAAATGGTGGGTTCAAAAAAGACTTTGTATTTTTCTTTTTAACACGATGTGAGTTTTAAGAGAGAACATCAAAGAACAGGAGACAAAGAAAAAAGTAGTTGGTCTCAATGAGTTACAAATAATAAAAAATTAAGAAACGATCCTGTGTGACTTTATGCGACGAAGTAAGTATACTTAACCCCCACCCCCATCGAAAGCTCCATTTCGTCTCGTCAGCACTTCAGGTACAATCTTGAAACTTTACTTTAGGCTCATGAATTGCTTGTCTCTGCTCTGTCTGTGGACCTGTAGAGTCTAGTAGTGCACTTGTGTAACATACTCAAGAATCACAGACAGTAATAGACTCCGACTGTGACAAGTTTTTTGGATCTATATTCATAGTTGCTACATGAGAGATTTATTTGCAACTAGCAGAAATTTACCCGGCGTTGTCCGGGATTTTAAGAGATTTCAAAGGGATTTTAAAAATATTTTTATGTTTAATATTTAAGGGATTTCAAGAGAGTTTAAGGAATTTCAACGGATTCTAAAAGTATTTTAGGGAATCCCATCGAGATTTTAAAAAATTGCAAAATATTTTACGTAATTTTAAGGATTTTCAAGAGATTTCACGAGATTTCAAGAATTATTAAAGGATATTAAAACATTTTAAGGGATGCTAAGAGATTTTAATTGATTTTAGGGATTTCAAGGAATTTTTAAAAGAGCTCAAACGAATTATTAAAAGAATTTTCTAAAGATTTCTATCAATTTCACAAGATTTCAAGACATTTAGAATGATTCTAAAGGATTTCAAGATATTTTGAGGGCTTTTCAGAAATTTAAAGAGATTTTAAAGCATTCAAAAAAACTGAAGGATTTTAAAGAATTTCAAGGGGTTTCGAAAGTGTACAAAAGATTTAAATACATATATCTATATCTAAATATAAAACAATTACAAAATATGTGGTTTTAAGTGATTTTAAGGAACTGCAAAGAATTTGAAGAGATATCAAGATATTTTATGTGATTTAAAAAAATTTCAAGGGATTTGAAGGATCACTGAAAATGTATTTAAATCTCTGGAATTCGTTCGAAATGTCTTAAAATTGTTAAAAATATTTTGAAATCCTTTAAATCTTCTATAAATCTCTGAAAAACTCTTGAAATTCCTTAAAATCATTTTAAATATCTTGAAATTCTTTAAAATCATTCTAAATATCTTTAAATATAAAAAAATTGAAAAGAAATGTTAAAGGTTCAAAAACAATTTCAAAATATCTAAAAAATTCACGGGAGAAATTTCTGACGTCCTGCAAGATTTGGTTTTGATAGCCTTAAGGGTGTGGAAGCCTATTCGGAACACACACACAGACTTTCAGTTTTTGTATATTGATTACAGAAAACGAATAAATTACTTTGTGAAAATAGAGGTCAATTGATATGAATATTTAACAAGCACTACTGAAAGAGTAAAGCTAATAGAATAGAAATAGGAATGAATAAATCAATATTCAAGAGGAAGTTTCTCTTCTTCACATTGATTCGTGGTCTTTGCTTCAAAATGGTTACCACTACTTGTGGGTAGAGGAAGGCGAAGTTAGTTAAGTTTGTTAATAATTTGTACGAAACTTGTTGCTTATACACAACTGTTTTGAACAATCGTGGTTAAACAAGGTATAGATAGTTAGTAAAGCAAACTTAGATTTTGCCTTTGAGCGACCAATTACTGTAAAATGCACGCAGTTTGTAAATGCAGATACTTCAGAAGAGGTGGTGATATTGAAATGAATCACGTTCAGACATTAATAACGTTTGACGTTTTAATCCTGGATCCCGTAAATCATATAGACACGTCCTGGGGCTTTTCCAAGCCTAATTTATTTTATTGTGGCTGACCTTTCGCCATCAGAATTCAAATTGCAATAATACATAAAAATTCTGTTCAAGAATACGAAACTTATAAAAAGAATTTTTCACAAGTTTCTATTTGAATTTTCTGTTATAAACTGAAACTACTGTCAACTATATGAATAATAGAGAGTAGAATATAATTTTCAAATACATTGTAGTCTCAAATAAGTTTGAAGCAATATGATTTATTGCTTCAATTATGATGGTGATAAGCGTTAATAATAGTAATTTAGGAACGAAGCTATATATACGTAATTGGCAATGTTTGAAGGGTCAGCGTATTCATTCTTCTATACATTCACAGTTCTATAGAAGTGTAAATGCAATGAAGCGTAATTTTGGCGGTGGGTCTGTTATGTCGAATACACACGAAGCATTTTGACAAATTTCCCTGGTGTACCTAAACATCCAGAGTCTGGCGCGAAGGGATGGTCTACTGGATTTACAGTTTGAAATTCACCGTCAATAAATCAATCGACGATAATTCATTGCAGTTTCATTAATATTGTTGCGTTTATCTAATTTCTCTTATGTGGATATTCTAATGCACCCTGATCTATGAATTTTCTATTCTTCATATTAATTTTAGCTTATTTCAATAACCTTGTTTATTTCTATGACCTTCCACATATAATTATACTCCATTATAATTATTCTGAATGTTCATGTAAGTACATTCAACTTAGTACATGTTGGAGTTTCTGTTAATGTATAAAATCAAAGTTATAACGATCTAATTCAGACTAGAACAAGAAATGAAGAAAAGTTCTGTAGTTATTCGTCGATAATGGCACGTGATGCAGGTTGCAATGTAAGATTTCGTTATTGCAAGAGCGTCTTAATGAAATATTGGTAGACGTGTTTTTCGCAAGTTCACAGAGAGAGACGAAGAGACGATCTTCCAGGTTCTAAATCCACCCGTGGGACGTACCTACCTATCTTTCGGAGAAGTTGAGCTCTAAAATGATCCTGGATAGTTGAAGTATGTGGGTACGTGCTCCGTGGAGACTGACAATATTGAGACGGGTTAAATCCTTGGGAAATTGGTTCATTTATCGCACCGCATCACACCTAAGACATCCACTCTGGTGAAAAAATAGCCCTTTTATATTTCGCTTTCTTTTTTCTTCATATTTCACGGACAAAAAAACAGTGCACTCATTTCCGGAGATTCAATCATATTCAGTTGGTCAAATAAATTTTCATTCACAGTAGAAATTATTATCCATTAAATCAGATGAAAAAGACAACTCACGGATGAGAGCCATCCATTTATTGACAAAATGTCTGATTTAATGGATGATAATTCATTTTATTATTACTAGAGACTGAATTTTTGGAAGTGCCTTTTGCAATTTAATATTATTATCGTGATAGATTAATGTTCGGCAATATTACTATGATTTACTTTCATCACAATTGATCCGACTCGAACCTAGGCGACGAAATATCTATCTATAGTGTCAATTGAATCCGCAATGATTGAATATAGTGATCTATAGTAGGATTTTCACCATGTACTCTCCAGTCGTTGCTAGGAACACGATAAGGTAGTGAAATTTGTCAGGCTGATCGCACTCATCTTTCAGTAAGAAGATGCATGTAAGTATTCGAAGATTAAATTAATATATGGCTTTAAATTTCTCTCCTCCGCCTTATAATAAACCTCAACCCCACACTATATATTATATCACAGCAAAAACTAGGCATCCTTTTAAAACTAAATTCGGTATTAAAACAGCTCGCGCAGCAAAACAATCCCACTTCAATTTGGTTCGCGAATATGATGAAAGAAGTTCGATTTCAGGCTTGTGTGCAAAATAGGCGCCCGAAAATTTCGAGCCGGGTCTTCTGATTCAAAAAGATAGATCCAAACCTGAAAAAATCAGGTGGGATTCCAGTCCTGCAAGCCCCGAAAAAAAGCCGTGATTCTCTTCTTTCTTTTTTGACTCAAAAGTCATTTAAAACAATGCACCCTCTAAATGATTTTAGTTCGTTTTCCGGTATCACGTTTCAGTCTGAAGTTCGCGCATTAAGCAAGGCGAAAATTGGCATTAAAACATACCTTTTTAGGGACCATATTAAAACGATAATAAACCTTAATTTAATGGAGAGGATGTGGGGTGCGAGAAAGGCGTCAGTAGTACGGGTCAATGATTTGGTCGGCCAGTGTGAAAACAGTAGTAAAGGTCCATATTTATTCAGCCAAAAACCCTGAAACAGCGCCGGCGACGATATTTTTTTAATAAAACAGAGAAGTTATTGTTTAAAAAAATACTTTTTAATTTCAAAAGTTTTTCTCTTTATAAAATAAAGAAAATTTCGCGATCGAAGCTCGTTGGTTTTCTGGTGGCTTTGGTTTGTGTACACAATTGAGGGTCATAACGAAGTTTTGGTGGCGATGACGCAGCAGACCCGAAAACCTCAAAATCGTCAAGAGTCTTAAACGGGCTCTTGAGGTGCTTTCCTGCATAAAAGAAGTCGCTCGAAAATCCGACTAGCACCATAAATAATTACGCCTTAATCGACTACTTGGCGCGAAAATATTGCAAGACCGAGCATTTCGAATTCGTAGGGGCGTGAGCTGGCTTTAATTAAAGGCCAAACCCGGTTGGGATTTCCTCTTCAGAAAGTCGCTATGTTTTCGTTTTTCGACTGTTTGCCTTACATAAGAGCCACTCCAAAGACATTCGGGAATCGTGGACATCGCATTTTTCGAGCTCTCTTCACCTCCCTCGGCATGTATCTTTTCTGTTTGCCTCCGTATTCCGGCTTTCAAGTACTTGTTACCGTTAGCCTTCCAGTAATCAGCAGTATTTTTGCTTTCTCGTGACATGCCAGACACGAAGCAGAGGATTATAAGTAGAATTTTCAAAGTTCATCCAGAGATCTGATATGAATTTCTAATAAAAAAGAACTTATGTTAGCAATAATTAGAAGTATCGTTCGAGGAAAGGTAAAATTAATATGGTTTCGTTAAAATAAGATGAACTATGGAAGGAAATGGTTTTGGGTTTAATATATGCATAAATAGCAGTATATATGCATAAATAAATTATCGGAAGACTGGTTAACAAAGTACTTGTATATATATATTTAATGCAACCCAGTAACCCGACAGGCTAAATAGCTCATGAAGCAGAGTTTGGCCGGACGTTATGCACCTAATAGGTTCAGTGCCTAGCGGTCGAGCTCACCGGATAATCTTCGACCTTCCCTTGCCTTTTGCAGAATGAAGACCAACTTCTAACACAGTTCAAGGACCCCACCACGAAATATTCACTCGCTCGTTTCTTCATTTCATTTCCGCTTTTTAGCACCTACCCTGAGACGTTTTATCGCATCTTGTCTGGTTCTTCATTTTCCACTTTTATTACTTGCTTGTTCTTCTTTCTTGTTAAAAACACCATAACATCTCGGAAATGATTTCTCTACACTAGGTCGTATCTTCTATAATTGATCCGTAGTTCCTAATGGAACAGAGGAACGATTTTTTTCTTACTCTCATGGGATTTTTTTTTCTATGTCGTAAAAATGTATAACGAATTTTTTTATGTTTTAATTTCGCGTAGAAAACGCCTAACAAAGTTTTTCTATGTAGAAGAAGTGCAATTTGCAGTATTTTTTATATCGAATATATTTTTTTGTCGCATCAAGTAGAAAAACTACTACAAGTGGTAAACATCTCAAGATTTACCTATTTCATATAACCGCATTTTTCCTTTCACTTTATAGAATTGTAGATATCGAAAGTGGAATCTCTTGAAAGGTAGTCAATCGTATATCTCTCAAGGATTTCGATCGTGCCCGATCGACTGGGCCATTTAAAATGTATCTCCAGACTTTTCCTTGTAAAATGAGAATAATGACGAAGGATAAAAATTTTAATTTAATTTAATTTAACAAAAAATATTTCTTTTATCCCTGAAACTGAGAATATTTAAATTAACTTGAAAATGTATGGAGAAAGCAATGAAAGTGTGTATTTTTGTTAAATCTGATCTTTTTTTTCTTTGAGTTTAAAAAAATTCTTGTAAGATGAAAATGAAGTGAAGAAGTAAAAGAAGAGGAATTTAAAAATTCAGAATATAGACGAGGCAGCGGAAACTGGCAGAAAGCCGGTTTTTATGCAGAAACGGCATCGCCGATGTTGAGTTTTAGTCTCGTTATTATCAAAGCTGCGACTCTTTGGAAAGACCATGTATAAAAAAAACTCGAACGGCACGGTGGTCACCTTTCGTAAGGTCGAAACCCATCTTAAAGTTTCATCTGTGAAGACGAAAGGGAAGAGCTTTTCATCGTAACCGCGTTTTCAGGGCTAGAAGATGGAGAAAAAGAGAGAAAGGGTCTTGAAGAAGAAGAAGATGAAAGAAATAGGAAGGAAAGAGGAAAGAATCCATTCAGACAGTTGAAGCCCCGGGCCACGGATCTCTCAGCAATTGCCTTTGATTCCTTCGACTAATACGAAGAATGTGAATGGAAGCTGTTCTACCCCTCCACCTTTTTCCTCCTCCCACAATTTCTTCTTTTTTTCAGTTGTAACGAAAATGTCTTTGCAATGCACTCTTTCGATTTTCTAAATATATGTATGTATTTTACAACAGGGTCTTTTCAGCTGTTAATGTGTAATTGGTTTCAAGTTTGTTTGATTTGTTTTTGATGTGTTTTTTTGTTTTTATTTATGAATTTGTAGACATGAGAGGTTTTTACCCTGTGTCAATTTCAGGGAGCAATCAGAAAACAACCCCTTTCTTTCTGCCATCTTTCGGCCCCTTCGACGAATGAAAAATTACTCAACGCGTGAAACGAAATTAACGATAGCATAAGAAGAACGGCGAACGTGATTGATGAAGTCGCAAATTAGCAGAAGCCATAAGGACTTTCTCTCTTCAAATTGTTTCCTCTTTTGAAGAGGATGAATTACTAGGTACTAGGCAAAGAATAATGTTGTTTCATTCGAAAAAAACACGAAACTTGTTTTTAATAAAATATACGTTTTATAAACGCGAAATCGTTATAGAAAAAAATCCAAAAATGGCCCAGCTCGTAATTTTAGCAACCGCAGCTGCAAACCTATAGAAATTTTACTACACAGCTTTTTACTTGCAATACTTTTTCCCAACTAAAAACGTAGATGAAATTGAGTTAGCTCGGTTGACATTTTAATTAAAACACAATGTTGATCGTCTGGACTGTGTCGCCCAATCGGGTTTTAATGGAGAAATACTATAGTGCCTATAAGAGTCATAAAAACGGTTTTACTGGCATGTGTTATTACTTCGTAAAGTACACCTAAACGATAAAAGCGATCAGCTGTATATTGCTACTTTGATACCTTAAAGTGCGCATCAGTTATAAATTACAGGATCAAAAGTAGAGGCCACTTGATGGATACTAAGAATATTGTTATGATCATAATCCTAAGTAAAAAGATGAACTATAATGAAATATAATGAATTGACCCTATTTTATTATCTTCATAATAATACAAGTTAGTCAATATTTCAGCAGATTTATTTTCGTAAGGAAAAGAAGAATTCTTCATGGGAAAAACATAAAATGCAATTATAAATGCGGTGAAATGAGTACTTCGCCCTATGTGGTGATTTATATTTCAACAGCACTTTGTAGTGCCACTTGGTGTACAGTGATGGTGCACAATACCAGAGGAGTAGCATAACAATAATGCACAGAGCACGCTTGACAAGGACCACCATATAATATCAGAGGTTCATATCAACATTGAAAATGTGCTTATCGTGCTCCCAGTCCAACGATTCTATTGGTTTATCGAAATTTAAAGCTCTCGTAAATGCAGCGGAGCATTTTTTAAATCTGTTTTTTCTCAAAAAAAAAAGGGCTTCAAGCATGGTAACGCACGTTTTCAATGAGTCAATCGTGAGTGCGTATCACTCGACACTCGTGGTTAACTTTTTGATTTATTGTTTGAAAACCCAGATTTTGTAGTCTCACCGTAACTGCGATCGAAACTAAAATAAAGCCCTCGACGCATTTAGCTCTAATTTCTGAAGATTTTCAGCAAGAGAACTTCATTTATCAAAAGCAACACAACGGCCCCAATTAACACGAAAATGATGAAATTAGCGGCATTGATTTTTTCTACTTTAATTCCAAGTGGCAGCCAAAAGCGTGTTTCTATCAAAAAAATTTAATGTGCGAAAATAATGTCGAAGATGTGTGCCTTGAATGAGGGAATTATTATAAAAAAGCATGAGTATATGATCGTAAGAGAATTCGTTGAAGAGAAGAAAGGAACAAATGCTGAAGAAAGTGAAGATATGTAATGTACTAGCGGATAGCGAGATTTTTGGATATTGAAGGAGCATTAAACACGATGCAGGGTAATAATAAGCGCGATATCCTGCTGTTTTAGCAGCTGTTTTAGAGCCTGTCTCGTATTCAATCACGCTTTTACGCCCGTCTTTATTGTCTGCGCTTTGTCGATTTATACTTGCTCGTCGCGCGTGATGGCTTCCCCCTCTTTATAGTGGCTACAAAAATGTTGATGCATTACCAGGAGGTGCCAAATTACACCCGCCATCTAGACTATCTCCATAATCACTTGAATCTAGGTGAGAGTGCAAATACACTGAAAAGGGTATGAATCAATCAAATAAACAAGTAACTGAATTTTGGCTGACTAAGCATTGACCTTTACTACTGCCTACCCACTGGCTTCCCATACATCGACCTGTACTACTTAACCCTCTTCACAGTTCACACTTTATTTAGCTGAGTCTTTTGTCTCCATGAGTGAAAAGAAGATATAAATAAACTAATATTTACTAATTGAAAAGAGATTTGGTTCTGAGAGGCATAATTCGACAATTCTCGTTTAAATCTGAATGCGTATGCCATTCAGGGATGGCGCATCCGATGATTGAAACGTTATTGGATCTCGTCCAATACTAACTGCGGATGTCTTCGACGTCGACACCACGCCCAATCTTCCCCTGTCTACTAAGCAGTGAGATCAAGCTTTTCAGTTCTCGTTGCATCTCGCTCATTTTACGTTTAACTTAAACAATCAATCTACAAGTAAGAAGGTTCGGGAAAATGTCAATTTTAATTATAAATTCTTTCCAATTTTTCTAACATTATAACGAGAAATTTGTTAACTGCACCTTTTTTCACAATACCGTAAATTTGAATTTAAGTAATTAAGTAAGTACTTCTATTTAAATCATAATAAGGAAATAGTGAAGCCATCTAAAATGAAAATGCTTGAGATAGCTTAAGGATGGTTAGCTTATATCACTCTCAATAAGCACAGTTACTTTGATTGCGTGTATAGTGAAACTCTATCATGTCGAGTATACCTCGTTAACTGTTCCTTGATCGCGAAATTTATTGAACCGATCCCGATAACAGGTACGTTTCAAAACGTTTATATCAACCAAGCTGCACACGCAGCGCGGACACGAAGTAATAATAAATTATAGAATAAAAAATTTAGAGCCTGCCAACGACATTTTTAGAGCAATGTGAACAGCTTTTCTCACAAGTACCCCGCTATTATTTACAGTTAAGCGATGCTGTGAAAAGTTAATGAGGATCTGCTAACTTCAGGCTGTATAAATTTAACAGTGACGTGACATAAACGCTCTAATAATATTTCCTGCAATTCACAAATCGTGAAACAGTCCTGAATTATTTATTGCTTATCACAGAATTACGAATTTCACTATAAGAATTCTAAACGAATTCTTTATATTTGAATCCCATATTTCGAAAAAACTATCCTAAGTGAGGAAAAAAAAATGGTGTTATTGGATAATTCGGCAATCAGATAAAGTTGAAACTGGGATTAGTACGAAAGTGAAGGACAGTCGGGAAATTATAGGCGAAGGTACCACGATGGAAAGTTCAGGCACGTATTGAGGTAAACACCGATTGGAAAGTTAGTTGCAGCTGAAATGGAACCGCGTTCGTAAAAGCTGATGGCCGGCAAACAAACCCTGCGTTGGAAAGCAACGATGTTTCGAAGTGGGTCAATTTCGAGTGGCAGGAGTTCCCACCCTGCATTTCGGCTTCGAATGCGCCCCTCGTACTTTCCAATTTGGACGAGTCAACAAGAAATACTGCAAAAAAATGCGCGTCGTGGCCACAATTACTTTTCAGCCCTTCACAGAGAGTACAATTTAAAAACGCCACGTCAATGTTTTCACAACAAAGTGGCAAAATTCATTTTATCGCGACTAAAATATCAATTTTCTGGTTTAAGAGCCTGAAAATTAACTCTTTTTATGATCTATAATTCTTCTTCTAACCAGCTTTTCTGAATAATTCTGAAAAAAAATTGTTTATACAGCCTAATACTGCGGTTCCAATGAATGTTTGCTGATCCTAGAAATAATTAATTTTCTCTTAGATCTTATTATAATCTTAATTAGAGTCGTAATTAAATATGTCAGACGAGAATTTCTTTAAGAAATCGTCTGAGTTTTCAGAAGAGTGGAGTAAGAAGGTTCAAAGAAGGTTTCCTCAGTGGGACTCTTAGGTAATAATGAAGTGAGGCTCTATAAAGGGAGCAGGTGACCTCTGAAACGACGAATCCGGTTCCGTGTCGGTCATTATCACTGTTGTAAATAGACCGCAAGGGACTTCCATAATAGTGAGATTATTCCAGGAAGGAGTCTTGCTAACGTTGCATATTCCATGGCCACCATACCTTTTCTCGAACCTGCTGATGCAGCCATGCTGATCACGACTCTGTTCACTCTGTTCTCCGCCCTCGAAAAGTTTGAGCTCGTTTTCAGTCCCTCTCTACGATCCAGGTGGGAGAACGTGTCGACAAGTCGTTAGGAGACTCAAAGAATTACGTTGGCAGTAAACTTGAATTTCCAAAGCAAGACCCAAGTCGCGAAAGGGTGGCAGCGCATAAATTTTCTGTTTCAACCGAGTCGTCAGTTTGTGTTTCTACTTTCCGTACCTATTCCTCAAACTTTGAAAAACCCCGGTTATGTGGCTACAATAAAAATTCGTTCTTCAAGTTTGTAACTTTTTGCGAAAGTGGATTGTACTATATTAAAATAACTGAGAATTGATGCAAAGAAAACAGTCAAAAGATGCGGAAAAATGTTACGTATAATTTAATTTATTGTCATTATTTATGGATTACCATTTGTTAATTTAAAAAATATTTTGAAGCAAGGCTAAATGCTCTATGGATTTCATTGCTGGTAGGATTATGAAGTTTCAGGAGTAGACAGTCGAAGAATGAGACGACAATTCAGTCAGAGGACAGACAATGGCTGAAAGAGCTCTTTCCACGCCTGCCGGCAAATACGGGCAACCTCGTTAACGCACTTACCCCTAATTATAGCACTCCAGACACTCTCTCAACTTTGAGCCAAACCTCTCAGTGCACTCTTTAATTTGGCTTTCGTGCCAACTAAATATTTGGCACCCCTATCATCCAAAATCATAGATATATTAATCTACGACGCCTCAACAGTTAGTTTCATTAAAGAACGAAGTACACGGAAAATTCAGAAAAAGTGACTTCGATGTATTGGTGTGATATCTTCATATACAGGAAATTAAAAAGGATAAAGTGATATATTAAAAAAAGAAAAACTAGCGAGAACTTCAAGTCTTTCCTCTCGTTGATTCGCAATCCGCATCTGTCGTGTCGTTTTGCTTTTCACTGTCAAATACATTCCACTCGATCAAAAATACTGTGGCGATGGTACATGTCGTGGTGAGACTCATATGAAATACAATAAGCTTCAACATTCGCGCTGCAACGAGTGCTTGTTGTTAATTTCAGATGCAAATGACTGCAGAAAATGAATGATTAGATACCTAAACACGATTTGCAATATAATAAAACTTATTGAAATTTTTATAAAATAATTTCATTAATTTGTCTACTTGTCTACATCTACTATAATCTCTGCCTTTTTTCTTTTAATCAGGATTTACAGCGTGGAGAGAAATCATTTTAGTCATATAAAAATGTTATTTCGAGTGGGACTGACGTCGTTTGAGAAAGTTTCTAATCGTGAGAAAATATGGCAGTACGCATTCGATGGCGTGACATCATTCACGCGTGAACGAACTTTATGATCCTGGCATCGTTTTACGGGAGTCGCGAGTGCGACTTTACTACTGGCTGAAGATTAATTTCGTGTCCAGGTTTTTCAAGAATAAGGCGAAAGCCACGAAATACGTGACGTAGCAGAAAACGGAAATCCCCCTTCCTTTTCCCTTTCCACCAATCAAATAACAACCACGTAACAAAAAAACTCAAATATTGACAGACATACCTAAACGTCCATAATATCTACTTACCGACAATCTGATAAATCTGCATATAAATTACAAAACCAATTTAAAATCTCTAAACTAAATGGCCATTTTCAAATAGATTTGTGTTACCTTTCACATAAATTGTTATTATCTGACTTCGTGGAGACATATGTCTGCATATAAATGATCATTAATTAAATAAATATTGTAAATGCAAAATATAAACAAGAAATTGATTACCTACCGCAATGTTTTAATTTAATACAGGTTTTAAATGCTAATGAAAAGTCTTTATCAGTGACTAGTAATCATGAGCTTTAAATCTAAATATGTTGGATGAAGGTGTGATTATCAGATCCAGTTTACGCCTTCGTTTTTTGTAACGTGCAACTTTCAAGTAACACTTCTCTGTTCGATGCAGCTATGCGATATTTCTCGTTTCAAAGTTCTTCTAGTACCGAGGTAAAGTGTTATGAATAATAAGCGAGCTGAGTTACAAGCTGCTGAGATCTTATCGGTGCTACTGTCAACATCCAACTAATATCACGTACAACGTGGCGGGTTAATTGAAACGGTCTCGGGTTCTAAGCAGCATTTTGAAGAGCTTAAATCACGTTCGCACTACATCGAGATCCCGTAAAGTTCCTATAAGTCACTGAAACTTTCCCCCTTTTCAACCTACTCTCCAAGAACCTTCAGGTGATTGGTTACTACTTGACCTAAAGGAAAAAAGCTATAGAGAACAGCTATTACATGTCACTGTGATTTATTTGAGTTATATGCTCCTTCCAAGAAAGCTGAACAAAAAATAAATCAATTTTAAAAATCAATTTTAACTACTGATTGCTGTTTGCAAACCCAGCTTTACACATTTCTCATTTTATATTATCTAAATCCCTATATGTAGAAATTGGAACAAATGAATTTAAGTGGAAAAAGCTAAACAAGTAAAAAGTAAAAAAGTGATCTGTTTACTAAGTTAAATGACTTATATATAAATTGTTGGAAAATGCCTCCGAGTAGTGCGCATATTCAAAGTAGAACAGAAAGTCCAAAGAGCGCTTTCTGAGATCTTGAGAGTTAATCTCATAATGCAACCGGCAGGCGAAACAAATAAGGAGCACAATACCATAACGAAGCGAGTGGTGAGAACATTTCGACTGATTGTTATTTCAATGAAGATGAAACAACCGGATAGTGCAGAATCTTGTAAGTTTTACGACTTTAGCGTCAAGGTACTGTCCTCCAGCACTTTTCATTAGGTTTCAAGAAAGAACCCTTTTCAGAATTTTTTTACGACATCGTAAGTTACGTTACAGTAAACTATTAGAGCTAAAACTTCCTCTTAATACGTGGCCGTATCACGTATCTGATGAAATCGACTCTATATCTTCATTTACCCATTTCCAGATTTATAACGTCATTTGTGATAGGAATTGATTGCTTTGTTACCTATTTCAGAAAGCAAACTGTGTTTTGAATTATTTTTTTCTTACTTCGATAATCTTAATGTTCGAGATTAAATTTATATACATACTTTTATTTATTATCGATCGTATAATTCATAGCTGAGTGAAAGTACACCCTCTTGATTTTTCCCTCAAACAGAAAAATAGATTCGAAATAAATAAATAACCACAGGAATAAATTTCGAAAGATTCTCCCTTCAAATTGATCAAAGAAACTGATCCTTCTTCAGCTTCTTCCGGAAATGTCGAATCAGCAGATTCTCAAGATGAAATATCCGTTTCTTACTTTATTCCAAACTAGGATTTTGGACTGAAGATACATATAAATAACAACAATTCAGATTATTCTCATTTAAATAAACACATATTTATAAAGTTAAGTCGGTTAATTGTGATCTTGTTTCCAGTGAGCGAGAGAAAGAATTTGACGAATTTAAATGAAACCAACACTGGTAAGAGATGACATTATTTCTCTAGTAGCTTTTACTGCAAGACCAGTATTAATTTTTTCCACATATATAAAATAGTTTGCGGGCATGGAAGAAGTTTGCCAGAAAAGTTTTCTTTTTTGTGGAGAATTTATTTGCTTCGTTAGGGCGATCTAACTTTTTCCCGAACCACATGAAAAATGACATCGTCAAAAGCGGCATCGAAACAAACAGCAAAAGTAGGGAATCGTTTGTGGAAAGTTAAGGGGTTAGGGGTGGTTAGGGGAGAGAAGTGTATACGAAAGTAAGCTACGTAGGCTTCGTTTCTCTCCAAAACTCCATCTCATTGGACAATGCTGAACGGAGGGTCTCCGATGTAACGAATTCGAGATTACATTCCCGTTTACTTTTAATCAGGCACAGTCGCGATGGAAGCTTCCTTCACGGAGAATGAAGCGAGCACTCTTTCTGTCAGGAATGGCACGGCGTTACGTCGAGAACTCGTTGGCGATAGTTCATTTATTAAGAAAAGAGCGAGATTTTATCTCCGGACATCGTCCGGATGCTTTTTATCTCGAAACTGCAAAGTTTCTTCTTGGAAGGCGATGAATTTTTCAGGAGGGCATGAAATAAATCCAAGCGACAATGGACACCGTCCCTGGACAAGCTTCTTTGTTGGGCCCAATTTCGGCTGAAAGGACTTTCTTTCATGTCCTCTTAAAAATAGATTATAAATTTAGATAACGAATTGCTCATTAACCACTTGCAAAGAGAGTTCGTAATGAGAGGCTCTGGAGAATCGAAGCCGCTAGAGCTCCCAGCCTAGTCGAGACGATTTTCTACAAGACAGTTCTTCAACTTTCTTTTTAATATAATAAGACGAAAAGAAGCGAGATCTTTCTTAATTAGTAATTAAGAGCTCTCATCTTTTTTTTGTATTTTATGTCCAAAAAGTATCGACTGTGATCAATTTAAGGCCTGGTTTTTTTTCAAACGCTAGAAGGTAAACAGTGGAATTAAATGTAATATTTATAAGCACCGTGATTTAAGATTTAAAATGCTTCCTCAGCGTTGCCGAATAGTTCACATGAAAAATCACAAATTCATCAAAAAAATCAACATTCGCATTGGAAACAATGATAATTTTATTCAGAATGCTAATTTCGGTTCTGACGAGATGGGCGATGTATACACTGCACGTGAATTCACATAAACCGCGTGTACATTTATACGCAGATATAGCTGACCAGGAGAAACAAAAGAAGGGTCGATTGTTTTAACCGTACGAGTTTTTATCCATTGCATTAGCATACCTCACCCCAGTCATAGGTTTTTCGCGAATTCAACGGTTTATTTCCTAGTGAGGACTTGGACCACCCAAATTCAAATGCGACAGCTGCTATTTCACTTCCAGTGCATTAATCGTGCACTGTTCGGAGATGGTAGCTCTTACGGCCAACATTTTGCATGATTTCACGTGTCAGCGGCTTCGCCGCATAATAACCACGAGTCCACGCGAATTTTAATTACATATTCTCTCAGGGATTCAAAAATTAATACAAAAAAAAGCTTCGCAAAAAAGATGCCCTCTGTGAAGGAATAATTCTTGTATCGCGACCAAAGCACTCACCCGAAATATCCACCCCATTTCCAAAGGTAAATTGGCTTGCGAAAAACCATTGCGTATATTTCAATCCCGAATTAAAAATTTCACTTCGATTAATACACTCTTCAAAAAGAATATTGTAATTTTCGATTCTCTGTATTACAATATAACTTTTAGTGAAAAATAGAAAAAAAACTGTACATCGAAAAATATTGAGGACAATTTAATCCTGATTTGCACTTGATCGAGATTCTGGAATAATTTCGCGTGCATTGTGAATTATTTATTATGTATTTCTGTTTCAACCACATGAAGTTTTAAATTCTTAGCTGAGGTATTTTTTTCTCAATATATTCTCCTAAACATTTCCTAACAATGCAGGTCTTTAGTCGGTTATCTTTGCGTCCATTCTGTACATTTGTCAAGAATTCCGTAGTTTCCCACGTATACCCGTTCTGCAGTTCAAAATGCATTTATCACCAAGTTCAGCGCCTCGCATAGAAACCCCTTGCATTAAGGTCCTACAAATTACAACGATCTATGCCAGATGGCAAGGAACATTCTATGCTACTTCCAACTACTGATTCGTATTACTTCCGCAGTTCTGATTATACAATAGACATATTCGTCTGACATCAAAATTGCGTCGAGTGCAAAACGTGTATTACATAAGTAATGGTAATATTTAGAATAATTCTAGCAGAAAATTACCCGGATTTGTCCGAGATTTTAAGAGATTTCAAGAGAGTTTAAGAAATTTCAAGGATTTTAAGAAGAGTTCAAAAGAGTTTAATGATTTTCAAGAGATTTATAGTGATTATAAGGAATTTTAAGAGATAAGAAGTCTTTAGCCCGTATAGCACACAAGTTTCCATGAAAATTCCTGGAATATTCCAATGGAAGGTTCGGAATATTCGGAAGAATGTTCCAGTAAGGTTCCCGGAAGTCGGTAAATGTCCGCAGAACAAGGAACATTCCCAAAGAAGGTTGAGGGAATGTTTGTAAGGAATTTTCGTGGAAAATTGTTTTATAAAATTTCAGGTAATATTGGGCGGAAAC
>JAUESH010000024.1:16438053-16451499 GCA_032275165.1 Synergus magnus
AGCTAATAAATAATTCTTAAGGCTGAAACAGAATAAGAGCACAAGGTGATCAATAGAAAATTTTCAATTGTAGACCTCACACTCTTATTCTCGTTTGGTCTCCAATAATTCATGATCATTTATACCTTAGTAATTTCCATAAATTCGTCAGCTCATCAAAGTTTATCAAATCGCTTAGAGATAACGTTCTTTCGGAATACCAAAATCGAATTTAACGTCACTTAATACACTTTAAATTACTTATACACTTAACCCATAGTGACTGTCGTATCAGTAATTCGTTAATATTACGATGATTCAATGATTCTGATGAGTAAGTTAACGCCTGAAGGTCTTCGCCCAAATTTTTTTCGTTGGGCGTTCCTAAGACATTTACAGGAGTGGAATCACACATTCCTATGCTCATTATAAATTACACTTAAAAAACGCCTCTGTCTCTGCTCTTAAGGGTATTGAAGCACAATTCTACTCTCAAAATTCGATTTCCTCATTTTATTCCAAAAATCTTAGAATTATGTATCTTTTCGCTCTGCAGGTGACTTCTTTTTTGAAATAGAAGTATATCTATAGAGCGAAAAAAATCTTAACTTTAATACATTTTGCTTAAATTGAAAAATTCGAAATCTATCAAAATTCCATCTTTTCATTTTGTAAAAAAAAGTATTAAAATTATACATTTTTTCGCTCTATATACATATTTCTAGTTAAGGAGAGAAAAGCTCTACAGATCGAAAAAATATCTAATTATAGTATTTTTTGAGTGAAATGAAGAATTCGAATTTTGAAGTTAAAACTTGGATTCAACACCCTTAAAAGAAACGCTTTTTACGTATGTACACATAATTTTTTACTCGCATCGTTTAAATTTCGTGGAGAGATGTATATAAAAGCTGGCATTTCAAAGTAACAGGTATTATATTCTGGATCTTACAAAGTCGTGAATGCGGCAGGAAATTTGATACTAGAAAAACGAAACTTTTAGCGTGTGACTACTTATCACTAAGCTAGTAATATCATTTCACTCGCACTTATAGGCGCATAATTATCCCCAAATTCTACTTTCCTAATGTTTATTTTACCGAAATTCTTTTGATAAAATTTGCCCTAATTTCTATTCGGATAGATAAAAATTATGGCATATCGTTCTTCAACTAAACGAAAGTAGAATTTAAATGATATTCATGGGCCCCTGAGTTTTCAACGTACATCGTTTAAGGACTATATCTATATACTTCTGTGTTGTCAGTTGCGCTGCAAAAGAGAGGACATTTAATTTTTTTCATATTAGAAATTTTAATCTAAGATAACTAATTGTTATTTCACAATTACTGTTAATGATGCGTAAAATTTAAGTGTACCACAAAACACAATATGTTTATTGAAATTGACAATTGATTTGGATTTCGAATTCCTTCACGCAAAAATGTATCATTTTCTTGGCTAAGAATACTAATCAACTATATTTTTTAAGGGTGTTAGATCAAAATTCTATCCTCAAAATTTGATTTCCTCATTGTACTCACCAAATATTATAATTAGATATTTTTTCGCTCTGTAGCGCTATTCAATATTTAAATAGAAATATGCATACAGAGACAAAAAATATTTATTATTATTATTATCTGTTAAGTAAAATGTGGAAATTATATTTCGAAATTAGAACTTGGATCTAACACCATTAAATCAGATATTGTGTACCAAATACCAATATATTTTTTCTGAAAATCCCTAAGGTATCGAAGGTATCGAAGATACCTTAGGGATTGGTAGAAAAATAATTGATGAATGAAAGCCATATGCGATTTTAAAAATAATAATCGACATTTTGTGTAATGAGGAACGTGCTCTGCACGTTTTATTTTTCTTTCGGAAAAGACACTTTACTTGACTTATTTCTTTTTTGGTATATAATTATTATACGAGCTATCTAGTCAAAACATTTTCAAAGGTCGGTTTCCCATTTCTTGAGGAAGAATCCCCGATACAAGAAATGATGAAATAGACTTTAGAAAAAAGCCAGATCCACTCGACTTAATCGACACCCGGTAACTGAACTCGATGACCGCTAACTTTTCGTTATAATCGTTAATCGGTTTTTATCTTATTCATACAGGCGTAGTGTGTCTTTAAATATCTACAAAATGTACATACAATAGCAATGGCATGAGGCGATGAAAGGTCGATTAGAAAAGAAAACCAATAATGAAGCAAAGTAATCTTATGAATATTTTCATTGTCCGTCGGTTGTAAAGTCATTTTTAAATACTTTGAATATCAATTTTAAAATGAATTTTATTCCCAAAGAAATTTTCCTTTTTAAAGGTGTTTGATCCAAATTCAATCCTCCAAATTAAATTCCCCATTTTACTCAACTGTTTTAAAGTAGAAATGTGCCTATAGAGCGAAAAAGTCTTTAATATTAATACTTTTTGTACAAATCAAAAAAATGTGAAATCTAAACTCAAAATATTAACTTTTCATTTTCCGCAAAAAATATTGAAATTACAGACTTTCGCGCCTTGTACGCATAATTCTACTTATAAATTAAGTATCGCTACTGAGCGAAAAAATATCCAATTATAACATTTGTTGAGTAAAATGAGGAAATCGAATTTAGAGCTTAGAACTTTGGACCAACATCCTTAATTACAAAATGTCAAATATCAATTTAAGTTACAAAATTCGATTAAGCTCTTTAATTGAATTTCGTCCCTTTCTCTGCCGGACATGCTTTGCCAACCGATGCTACATATCAGTTATATATAATAACAAAGATAATGAGTAATATGTTGATGAGAGACGAACGAGTAGCGAGCAGAGAGCAAATTGTTCCTGCCACGTTGAACGTGAAACTGTTTCCATAGATAAGCTTGAATATTAAAACACATCTATACAGAGAGATAGAATTCTACTATTTTCATTTCTTCTTCGTCTAACGAGCAAACAGTTGTAATTAGAGTTTATGTATATATGAAATAGTTAATATTAATATAATATCATATTCATTCCAACAACAAGTATCATCTGATAGTATTCTTGCATTCTTATATTCTTATATTCTGATTACCTTCACGATTTTCGGGATTTCACGTCATTACTTTTGTGTTCCTCTCAATTTTCAATATATCTCTTTATATTATATATATATATATTATATGTATAGACTGATATCAACACGTAACATCGACTTTTTAATGCAATCCTTTCAGGAAATTGTGATAACTGAGATTTTTAAAAAACATTTTCTAAAGTCGTGTTTTCTTCGGCGTTTCAAGTCCAGACGTTTTTATGATACTAAAGAAGAAGTTTTCGTTTGATTTAAAGTACAGAAAATGTTAATATTGATGGTTTCAAATTTATGAATTCATATCAAAATTCTTTATTATTTTCTACATTCAATCCGACATTTTTCTTATTCAAACAAAACTTATTTAATTTTTCACAATTACATTTTAAATCCAACTTTCCCTTTCTTTTTTTTTTAATCGTTAGTATCTTGTGGCAGTATTAGCGATAAGTAGATAGCAATATGTATAGTACAGAGCGAATAAGACTTCATAATTATTTCATTAATTATGCAAAAAAAATTATTGTATAGTAAGAATTTTAATCGTTGTGAAACAAAGCTTTATCACCATTAGTTTTAGTATATAAATTAAAAAATGAAAAAGTTTCATGACGAAAGGGAAATGACGATATTGATGATTATTCTTACTTTTCACCGACCAAATATGAAATCATAGATTTTTTCAGCAGCTACGAATAAGAGCTGGAACTTAAGTATATAATAGATTTACAGTTATGTTTGTCCTCGACTTTGGTTTTTGACTAAAAAAGGACGTTCTTAGAAGTCCCTTTCTTCTTGTCACGTTTTCTAGTAAAATTATTCCCCCAATATAATTATTTAAATTATTGTACGACTAACTATCAGTTATTTGGTACGAATAACGTCTAACCCGTAAAATCGTCGCGCTTCTTTGAGACGATCAGTTAATAAATAATAGGCTACTCTCCCTGAAGACCGCAAGAACAATTCTTAACTTCAATCTCTACATAAAAGTGTCGCAAATTTGTTACCGATTTAAATACATTTTATATTAGATAAAAAGAGGCCTGGAAATGGAGAGAGTTAAGATCTAAGTCATCACAAAATTCTCAATTTCTTTTATAAAAGTGACAAGTTACAAAAATTGATCTTTCTCTCTCTGACTCCAGTAGACTGATCAGAACATTGGGTTGATCAGATCAGTTTTATCAGAAGAGTAGATTAGAAAGTCTAAACTGAAAACAATTCCTTCTTGAAATTATCTCTTGACTCCCTTATATTCTAGGACGAAGGTTTAGTTTTCTTGGTAGAGTTCCTGCCTCTGAAGGGTACATTTTAAAGCGAACTTTTGTCGCAGATCGATATCAATCTGATCTCAAGAAAAATCTAGCTGTTCCTAGAATTTTCGAGTTGGGTTTACAAGATCCATTTGACTATCAAAAGAACCAGGATGTGGGGCAAACACGTTGTGAAGAAAGAAGCAGATCCACCCGTAACTGTGATGTCGCTCTCCTTGAGGAAGACTCCGTCGATGACGTGAATGATTCCATTGGTGCATGAGACATCTGGACGTTCAACTTTGATGATATAACTCTCCCATTCAATTTGATATCCTGGAAAATAAAAAGTTGATTTAAAAATGCCTATTCTTAGCAAAAGTTTACATAAAGCTTTGGCTTGATGCAACTAAAACTGGATACAATGTCCTTGAAAAAGTAGATTACAAAATAAATTAAAGGCGTTGGATCCAAGATCGCTACCTTAAAAATTCTATTTCCTCGTTTTAGCCAACAAATATTATAAACAAATATTTTTTACACAAACCAAGGAATTTGAAATCTACCTTCAAAATGTAAACTTTTCATTTTTCGCAAAAAATATTGAAATTTCGGGTTTTCGCGCTCTGTACGCATAATTCGATTTAAAAGTTAAGCACCGCTATAGAGCGAAAAAATATTTAATGATAATATTTGTTGAGTAAAACGAGGAAATAGAATTTTGAAGTTAGAACTTAGATCCAACACTCTTATTGCTTGCTTATTCATGGCGAGTCTCGAGGCGACCATTTATGTTCAAATGAAGGTGAATTGCGGAGAGTTCCAGGAATTCGTAGCTGAATAAAAATAAGTAGGAGAAATGAGATACAAAATTTCATGCATTGCAGCTTCGATTGTAAATTTTGTGTCAATGTGCATATTTAAATGCCGTAAGCCGTGCTTTTGCAATATTATTCACTAGACTAGAATATCTGAATTGTTTTGAAATTCCCTTAAAATTTCTTAAAATCTGTTGGCATCTCTGACCTCGATTCTAAAGTATGCGAATACAAACCCAACCAATAGGTGAAGAAAGAATATGTGACTTCAGATTTCGAGATTGCGAGAATCTATTTTCCATATAATCGCAACCACTTTTTTATGATAGAATTTATTATTATTATGATTAAATTTACTATTTATTAATCAATAAAATCACTTTCGGCCTCTTCAGTTTTTTTAGTCCTAAAAAATATTTAAAATATTCTGCAGAACTTTTTTTAAATATTGAATGCCATATTCTGAACAGGTAAAAAAAATACAAAATGAGGGAACGGTGTTTCTGAATAAAAGCTATTTCACAATATAATTACCAGCAGAACATAAAGCAGCCGACAAGTGAAACGTTTTGGTATTGCGTTCAGCGCTCTTTCACCCTTGCGAAATAAAGCACGTAGCAATTAGCGCAAGGGGTAATCAAGACATTTGCATTTAAATGGCGGTCGAAAGGCGCATAATAAATCGTCCTGTGGTTGCCCAGCATAATGGCGAGCATCGTTCTAATAGATGGGGAATGTAAAAAAAAAACATAAACCAATACGACCACTTGACACATCAAGAATTGTTTACCTAGACCCATTAAAATCAGTTTGAATAAATTTCTACTAATTTACAGAACTCCATCTTCAAGCAATCTCAATAATTTTTTCAAACAAAAAAAAAACGTATGGCTCCTGAAAATAAATATTTAACAATCAAGCGTTTAATTATTAAGTGTTGAATCCAAATTCTATCCTCAAAATTAAATTCCCCATTTTCATGAACAATTATGAGAATTAAATATCTTTTTGCTGTATAGATGTATTCAGTTTAAAAATAGAAATGTGCATATAGATCGAAAAAATGTTTACTTTTTTTTACTTAAAAAGTATTAAAATTACAAATTTTTCCACTCTATACCCATAATTCGATTTAAAAAATGAGTAGATATACAGAGCGAAAGAATGTCTAATTATAATATTTATCATGTAAAATGAAGAAATCAAATTTTGAACTTAGAACTTTGATCCAACACTCCTAACTGTTATAAATGCAAAAAATGTCTTTAATTCAAATTACAAATCAAGAGCAATGATTAAAATAAATAAATCGTGCTTACAATACGCCAAAGTGCGTTTGTGCGTTTCATTGAGAGTGAATAAATCAAATGTAATATTTTGAATTCAGGGCCTTATTTAAAAGAATTGAGATAATTTTCTAAATTCAAAGATTTCTCAAGTCTCAACTTCAAGTGATATTTCATGTGATAAATATCTATTAAACGTGTTGGGTCCATGTTCTAACTTCAAAATTCCATCTTTTTATTTTACAGAAAAAGTATTAAAATTATACATTTTTTCGCTCTGTATGCATATTTGTATTTAAAAAATGAATAGCGCTACAGAGCGAAAAAGTGTCTAATTACAATATTTTTTTAATAAAATGGGGAAATCGAATTTTAAGGTGAGAAATGGGTTTCAACTCTCTTAAAGTAAAAATATTTTTTATTTTCAAATTCTGAAAATATTTATCTCAATTCAATTTCAAAATAATACAGGAATACTGTGTCGCTCTTAGGCATACGTGGAAGCACGAATCGCATTAGCGTCTTCAATATACTGTGTAACTCACCGGACAGAGAGAATGGAACAATTTCGTTTTCATCCCTCTTCCCGTCTAGATGTAATGTAAAATCACAATATTGAAAGAGACATTGTCGAAAAATCTAATTATTGACGAAACGTTTCAATGATTAACGAGACACAGATTTTATACATAAAAGTTCGTTTTATGATACCAAACTATTCGCACCATAAACTATTATTAAAAATATCTTTTTATCATACAGGTAATTATTTTCTGGATTCAATAAGTTCATGGATATAAAATAAATTTAAAAATTATTTTTTGGCCAGTGTTTATAGAATGGCTCATCTTTTATATTTCGTGGATTATAGCAATAGAAATTTTCAGTGAGAAAATAATTGCACACAAACACAGATCAGACATAAAAAGCATTGAACAAAAAAACTGAAGACTCTCACCTTTTTGTGTTTCTTTGACTTGAATTCTCAGATTGTCTCTCATAGTTGGAAGCGTTACTGGGGCAGCGCGACTCATCTGAACCAGTTTACTCATCGAATAGGGAGCTTCAGATATTACCAGATGTCTTTCCAAAATTTGATTCGCCTGATGATTAAAACATCGGGATTAATTTTCTAATTAATCAACTAATTTTACGGGAAATGTAATTATTTTTTTCTAACTTACATGATAACTGAAGTCATCCATAAAGAGCTTTTTGAAAGCCGAAGGGTAAGCGATCTCTGTACCCCTCCATGCTGCATCCCGAGGCACGAAGTATGTGAAGCGTTTTTTTGTATCATTCAGTTGACTGTTGAAGTTCTTCTTTGATCCCAGCAGCAATGTCAAGCTAAAAAAATAATTAACAATTTTTAAAAATTTAAATATACAAAATAAATGCATTTTTAAAATTAAATATTTATTTAAAATCTTCGAAACCAATTTCTAACATTAAAATTCGATTTCCCCAATTTACTCAATAAATATTATAATTAGATATTTTTTCACTCTGTGCGCACATTTATATTTAAAAAGTAAATAGCGCTACAGAGCGAAAAAAATTCTATTTATAATATATGTCAAATAAAATGAATAGTTCGAATTTTGAAGATAGAATTCAGATGTTAGATCCAAAACCCTTAATAACGTTTTAAATATAGAGGAAATTATTCGCCGATGAATTTTGCGCTCTGAATTCATTGACGAGATAAAATAAAAAGATTTCTACAGATTTCTCAAGATTTCGAGGTATTTTAACTGATTTTAACGAATTTCAAGGAATTTGAAGAGATTTCAATACATTTTAAACGATTTTAAGACATTTAGAATGATTTTAAAGGATTTCAAGATATTTGGAGTATTTTAAAGAGATTTAAAGAGATTTTAAAAGATTCAAAAAGACTTTAACCCTTTAAGGGCCAAGCCTAGAACCTGTTGAATAAAAATTATGAAAAAATTCAGGAATAATATATGATCATTTTCTGATCAATTTTTGCAATAACATTTTTTTTTTTTAATTTTTATAATCTCGATTTCTATTCAGTATACGATAACTTATAACCACCTTACGAGTTGCGGAATAGTCCACTTTGATCTAATCCATGTATTTATTTTGCGGAATTCTAAGCTTGTTACATGAAAATCAAGAAAATCGAAAATAGTGAATGTTGCTCAGCTGCAACAGTGGCTCTTAAAGGGTTAAAGGATCCTAAAGAATTTCAGAGAATTTGAAGAGATATCAAGACATTTTGTGTGATTTTAAAAAATTCCAAGAGATTTAAAATGTATTTAAATCTCTTGAATTCGTTCGAAGTGTCTTGAAATCGTTTAAAATATTTTCAAATCCTTTAGATCTTTTGTAAATCTCTGAGAAGCTCTTGAAATGTCCTAAAATCATTTAAAATATCCAGAAATTCTTTAAAATCATTATAAATGTCTTAAAATATAAAAAAATGAAAAAAGTTCTAAAAGTTAGAAAAAAAATCATCTATATTCTAACACGAAGTTTCCCTTAAATGATGATTGAGGAAGCAATATTCCAGAAAATAGAATTTATTAGAACATTCTCTCTTTCCCCAAATCCGACTCTTGACATTATGTGATTAATGTTCACGCACTTTAGAAAATGAGAAAAGCTTCTTCCTTTTGGTACTCGCAACCAAGGTAAATTAAGAAAGTGGCTTAGAGTAATTTTTGAAATGTTTATTGGGTCCAACACCGGATACTGGAACAAGGACTGGTATGAGGTGATGGAACGTTGACGTCACCATCCATCTAGTGCATCGAGTAACGATTCGATAGCCATCGTATAAAGGGGCTAATGGCATTAAAGCTAACGCCTTGCTTCAATGTTTCCGGATGTGTATACGTCGCGCCAGGACGGTACAACAGAGGATAACGTATTGCCTTCCGATAGATGGATATTACCCGTCGATACGCACTTGATCGAAGCTCTCTAATAGAACTTACTATACCGTTATTTCCAGGCATCACCCAACATATGAAGCCATGAGTATCAGTATTGGTATCGCACTTATTTGATGCATTCAATACATTTGATGCATTTGGTCCAATTCAAATTACGTGATTTGCGAATCGCCCTTCGTTGCTCACACTTCACATGTGTAAAATAAAAACTTCCATATGGGGTCATTCACAAAATAAAATTTTTTTCGCTCTTTTTGCCCTTCTCACCCCTATCGTTTTCGACTCCCACCTCCCTCTATATTATAAAAAAATACTGAGAACATCGATTTTCTTTATAACTAACTAGCAGTAAGAGATTTCAAATAACTTTAAGGAATGTCAGGAAATTTAGAGAATTTAAAGGGATTTTAAAGAGACTTGAAAGGAATTGCAATGGATTTCAAAAAATTCAAAAGAGTTTGAGGGATTTTCAAAAGACGGAGATGTTTTAAGTGACTTTAAGAAATTTCAAGGAATTTGAGATTTAATTACAATATTTGTTAAGTAAAGATCGACACCCTGTTATAAGCTCGACGTTTCATAATTGAAAATTTTTTAGGAAAAGAATGAGTTGAGATAAAAGTCCTCTTAAAAAGTTTGCAAGTTGACGTGCTGAAAATTGGCAATTTGCGTTTCTCTTCTTCTCTAGCATCCAGCGATCCTTTCACAAGCGTCTCTTTGAAGTTTAATCCGCTTCAGGATTGGGAGGACTTTACCGCTCGCACTCGGAGTAGATATCCCTTTGGGATATCTCTCACGTCTCTCGAATATCAATTATAATTGTAAAACAACCCTAATCTGGCAGTCGCTTACAAGCTTCGCACAATTTGCTCTTGCACGTTCTTCGTACACCGAATAATAAGTGGATCACTGTTATAAATATTCACCCTCAGAGCTGACTGAATGCACGGCGCCGGTAAAAGCAAACTAGAATGAGAGTATCAATTATTTAAGTTCTTCGCATACGAACAGCAAATCCAGTATTGCACACTTTCTTTCCTCGTGCTGAAGTAAAATAGGAGTTATAAATGGTCTTAATGGTGTTGGATTCGAGTGCTAACGTTAAAATTCAATTTCCTTATATTACTCGACAAATATTAGAATTAGGTACCTTTTCGCTCTGTAGACGTAATATTTTTCGAACTATAAGTAGGCCTACAGAGCGAAAAAACCTTTATCTTTAATACTTTTTGCACAAAACAAAGAATTCGAAATCTAACTTCGCAATTCAATCTTTTCATTTTGCAAAGAAAGAATTAAAACTAGACATTTTTTCGCTCTGTACCAACAATTAAATTTAAAAAATGAGTACCGCTACAGAGCGAAAAAATATCTATTTACAATATTTCTTGAGTAAAATGAAGAAATCGAATTTTGAGATTTGAACTTAATTCCAACACCCTTAAGAAACAGTAATCGTGCTTTCAATTTATAATGTTTTCTTATACTTATTACATTACAATGTCAGAATAAAATAATGAAAGGAAGAATCTCGTTTATTCTTCCAAGCGTATCTCAATCTGCTAATTACATTTTCTTAGAAAATTAACCGATCGCTCTCCCTCGATAGGATAACTTCCAAGTTAATGTAATTCTTTTTACTTCACTGGAAGCACGTTCTGGTTTAAATTAGACAACAAAACAAGAACTTACTGAACGCGAACCAAGACGAGGTTGATAGTTCGAAGCTTGAGTATAAAATGCACCAAATTCGAATTAAGGGTGTTGGATCCAAGGTTTATCCTAAAAAATTCTATTTCCTCGTTTTACTCAACAAATATTATAAATAGATATTTTTTCACTCTATAGCGCTTTTCTTTTTTTAACTAGACGTTTGTCTATAGAGCGAAAAAATATTTAATTCCAATACTTGTTGCACAAAACAAGGTATTTGAAATCTAACTTCAAAATGTTAACTATACATTTTTCGCAAAAAATATTGAAATTTCAGACTTCTACACTCTGTACACATCAAACTACTTTCAAATTAATCATTGCTATAGAGCGAAATAATACTTAATTATAATATTTGTTGAGTAAAACGAGGAAATCGACTTTTGAAATTAGAACTTGGATCCAACACCCTTAAGACTATCTCATTCTATTTTCTAGACGATTTTTTTCTTATTTTTTCTTTATAATATTTCCTTCTAATAAAATGAAAATACTGGCTGCTATTAAGTCAGCTCAGTGCTCACAGACTGTAGATATAGAGAAGAGAGATTACAATCCAATTCAATTATCGATATGATTCGTGATGGGATAGCTTTTTTGTATGAAAGGTATGAATCCCGAATTAAAGGATGTACTCGAATGAGACCGCGATTTCAGATCAATTTCAGAGTCTACGAAGAGACTTTTAAGATTTGCACGAACATTGTGCATCGGTAAGTCGTAATCATTGCTCGGTAAATAGCTTGTATTGATTGGAAGTAGTTCCGAGAGAATATTTCCAATTTTACTGCAACTAGAATTGTCATGCGCGCGCTAAAGCACGCGCCTTTGTCAATCATTTACGCTTAAGATATTTTTTAAAAATTTTATGTTAAAACATCTTAATCTTCAATAATTTTATTTTAGTCTCAAAAACAATTCTCTCATAAAAATTGCTTCTATAAACTGGAAATATCTATTATAAACATCTTTTAAGATATTTTGATATCCTTTAAAATCCCCTGAATTACATAAAAAAAATTTAATTAATTGAAAATATTGAAACTTCAGAATTCTTTTGAAATTCCTTTAAAATTCCTTAAAATAAGTTGGCAACTCTGATCTGGAGTCTAAAGTACAGGCATACGACAGGATACGAAACCTTGCCTGCCTTTTTTCAAAAGGTTGAGAATTTTCAATCCCGATTTTCCAAAATGATTGACTTTTTGTCTAAAAGTAATAAAATTGTTGATGCCTTTTCATAAAATATATTATCAGTAAAAAAATAAATGATATACTTACTTCAATTGAGGATCAGACTTTAGTTTGTCAAGAACAGTTGTGTAAGGAATTCCAAGCACCCTGTCGATGATGTGAATCATTCCATTAGTAGCAGCAATGTTGGCTGTAATTATGGTAGCATTGACTCCACCGCCTTCTACAGTCACTGATTCATTTCCAGAGGGACTTTGAGCAACATTGAAGTAAAGACTTTGTCTTTCAGCAGCTGTTTGAACCTATGATAAATTAAAATAATTAAATACATATGTCATTCTATCATCTTCTGTTGATTATTTTATAGCTCTTTATAATATTAGTGAAGTGCTACACAACTGGAAAATTGATTTGCAAACATGGTGATTATTACGAAAAGACATGGCAAGAGTTGTTTAATTGAAAAGTAGCAGTTTACTCAAAGATGTTGGATCTAAGTTCTAACTTCAAAACTCTATTTTCTACGTAGTTTTACTCAACAAATATTATAATTAAACCTTCTTTATCTCTGTAGCAATACTTTTTGCGAAAAATGAAAAGTTAAAATTTTCAAGTTAGATTTCAAATTCCTTGTTTTGTGCAAAAAGTATTAAAACTAAATATTTTTTCGCTCTATAAACAAACTTTTAGTTCAAAAAAGAAAAGCGCTATAGAGCGAAAAAATATCTATTTATAATATTTGTTGATTAAAACGAGGAAATCGACTTTTGAAGTTAGAAAATTGATCCAACATCCTTAATACATTTCAACCTGATATGGTGGGTTTTTCAATTATTCAAATAGATTTTAAATCTTTATGAAATTCAAAGCAAATTCATAGCTTTGAATAGATTTCTATCGGGGTGCAATGCATATTATAATATAATCAATCACAGAGCTCCTAGTTCATCAGAACTGAAATATAAAATTTATGATTTCAGAGAAAGTAAATGTCACTTCTTAAAACCTATTGATACCGTATGTTATGAAATATTGTTGATATAGGACTTGATATAGATCAATAACAAAACGATTCCAATTTCGTTCCTTGGATTCCACAGTTTACTCAACAGATATTAGAAATTAATATTTTTTCGCCCTGTAGCGCTATTTATTTTTTAAATAGAAATTTGCGTACAGAGCGAAAAA